>JARFIW010001536.1:0-190040 GCA_036346225.1 Platerodrilus igneus
GCAAATTAATGTAAGCTTTACCCGCGTGCCATGCTTTTAAGATGCGATCTTCGTGCAACACTGTAGTAACCCCACCATTCCACATTTTTCACGGCCACTCGCTAAGTACATTCGCATTTTTCTAGTCTGGGAACACGAACGTATGCAGTTTACATACCATAAAATATGGGTTGATATCCTGTAATTCGTGTCAACTATAATCGTACAACTTTACGCTTAGAAACCTAAACTAAGGATGGGAAAAACATTTCCACATGCTCGGTTTAAAAATTCCCTAAATCTATATAATAAACTAAAATGTGGAGCGAAAAGGGTGCAAGAACGTATGCTTGTCAAAATTTGGATACGCTGCTGATAATTGTTACGATATTTTCCGTGTGTTTTATATACGTCAGCATAGAGATGGTCAAACAATTCGTATTCAATGGGGGTTTGTTAAAATATTAATTTATTGGCTTGTCTTCAAATTTAGTCTCTTGACATATTATGCATGCATTTATGTAATTTCTTACATTCTGATCTGGTTTGGTCCAATGATAAATTTTCTTGATAGATTTTAAATTTCTACGATGTCGGTAAGTGTTGTGTTGGTTATAAAAAGTGTAAGGGAATTGTTTTTAAAATAATTTTTCAATACTTTAACTAATTTCAATTCAATTTCGTTAGTGGTGAAGTTAAAACAATGTGTTTGCTTAGGAATCATATTTGATTTAACCGAAGAAATAACTACTTCTTCGTCTCAGTTGTTAGATACAAGAATTCTTTTACAACTATTGTCAAAAATTTCAGTCTTTCTAAAGAACTTTTTTCAGTTTTTGAAAAGATGGCTATAATTTAATTTTTAAATATATGTGATGCTTTTTTGTACAAGGTGTTTGTGATATTGAATTTTCTTGGTCACTATGAATGGTTTTGTCGTCAGTTTCGCGTAATATGAATCTTGAAAATGCGTTTTTGGAAGAGGTAGGATTTTACTCTGCCTACTAATTCTTGGTTTAATTCTTCTAATAACTGTTCTACTTTTGTTCATTTACGTCAGTAGGGTCTGGGGGATTTTTACGCCGAGAAGCATTATCATCTGTTTCGGTTGTTATGGAATTAATTTCAACTCGTGAAAGTTCGCCTGCGTAATGATAATCAATCAACCTATTTTATAAATTAGGTCATATTCGTATTCTCCGAATTTAGGTCTTCAACGAACTAATTTGGAGTTGGGTTTTTTGAGAGAAAATAGTCATTAGAAAGATTAATGTACGCTTATAATATTGTATTTTGTGCCAAATACATAGATTATGAAATATTTAATTGCCTATACCATAGCTAAAAGTTCTTCTTCAATTGTGCTGTAATTATATTCTGCTGAGTTCAATGTTCATGATGCATAGGTTACCCGTATATTTGATTTTCCAGTGCTCTGCCAAAAGGTTCTATATTGCCCAGGAATGGAGTTTTATTTTTAATATGGAAATTTTAAATTTTGCCGATTCCTTGCTATTCCAGGCAATGTAGGGATTTTTAACGTACGTGACAACACACACACACACGCACGCACACACACACACACACATACACACACACACGGGACCTACAGTTTACCTCACATTGGAGCGAAAATCCTTTTTTGTGAAAAATGCTTGCTTATTAGTTTCAAGCAGAACGTGCCGGGATTTGAATCCGGGACTTTGGGCTTAGTAGTCACATGCAAACCTAGTAAGCCATCGATCTGTATAGATACACACACTACAGGAAGATTGGATCCTATAGGTCCTTATGATAATACAGCTGTTGCCGCAAAATTTGAAGTATCTGTTGCCAAGTTAATTTATTTTTTTAGAAATTAGGCTGAAGTATCGCTTCGTTAAGTAAGATTTTTACAGATGTTCAGACATATACACACACGCGCAGACATACACATACACACCAGGAACTGTACGTGGTTCCCCTGGTTTCCGGCTGCCGAGGGCCAGGACACGTACAGGAATGCAAATTTCTCGGTTTCTGATTTCCGGCTGCCGACGGTTGGAAGCTGGGAAGGATAGTAGTCCCAAGGACAACACCACAGACAGAAACACACACACACACACACCACGCGCGCACAGACACAAACACACACACACGCACACGCACACATACACATACACACCAGGGACTGTACGTGGTTCCCCTGGTTTCCGGCTGCCGACGGCCAAGACACGTACAGGAATGCGAACTTCTCGGTTTCTGAATTCCGGCCGACGGTCGGAAGTTGGGAAGGAAAGCAGTCCCAACGACATTACCACAAACACAGACACTCACGCAGCCACACGCGCACAGACACAGATACACACACACACACACACACACACACACACACATACGAGTATTTCCAAATGCAAATAATATAAAACTAACTAATATAGCTTAAGGTAGCAAATAATTCTGTTAGATTTCTTAGGAGTAACAGGTTTGCTGTAATTTTTAGGTAGCAGACTAATTGTAATGTTAGAATAAATAATTAAAATTAAAAAAAATGTTCAGTGACACTAAACACTCTTGGTTATGTTGTATTTTAATGTTATTCAAACACTGAGTTAGTCGTTTTATTAATTTTGCGAATTCTTCTACAAACTTTCTATTATAGCAAATTAGTTCTATGAAATATTTGATTAATTTTGCTGTTTGGGGTATTGGAAAAATGTTATCCCTGACTTTTTTGGGTTTGGTTTGATGCCTTCGGGTGATATTACTTGTCCTAGAAATTCTACATGTTTGGAAAGGAAATCGGATTTGTCCAATTGAATTTTTAGTACGGTTCCTATGAGTTAGTCTAATACTTGCTTTTAATTACTAGTGCGTTCCTGTAACAAAGATAATAGATGATTATATCGTACATTTGCACTGGGTTCGTATTAGGTCATAGGATGTTCTCCATACCTCTTTGGAATTTAGCTGTGCACTTTTAGTCCGAAAGATAGTCTGATGGATTCATAATCTTTATTTTCTACATTAAATGTCGTTTTGGGAATTGAATTGGGGTGTAGCTGAATATGAAAAAATCCTTGACTAGGTCAACCGTGGAAGACTATTAAGCTCCTCCTAGGCAATTGAGTAGTCATATACGGAGTTGTTTGTGTGGAAATAATTGAATCTACATTATAGCATTCAAAAGCGGTTTAGGAATATCGGCGTCGCTGTGGATCAATGTAGTAAGCGTAAGACTACGGATCCCAAGGTCCTGGGTTCAAATCCTGACACGGCCGACTGCTTGAAAAATGACATGTGAGCATTTTTCACAAAAATTACGCCCTCGTTCGGATGAGAGGTTAAATGGAGGTTCCGTGTGTGAGTGTTGTCACGCACGTTAAAGATCCCTACTTTGCCTGGAACGGCAAGGGTTCGGCAAAATCCTAATTTCCAGGCAACAGAAAACTCGCCTTTTGGCCAATGTAGTACCTTCAGGTGGAGCATTGGAAATATAAATGCACGGTTTACGAATATTTAAAAAATGTGGGTTTAGAAGGTTAAGACCAATCTCTAATATTTCTGTTTTTCTAAATTTGGTAATGAATTGTAAAGTGGTTACACCGTTTTGTATTGCTAAAGATCCGGCTGAAGTTGTAATATGTTCGTCGGTTAATTCTGGAGCAATTATTTGTTCATTAAGCAAATTCAATTTTACTTACTCGAACATTTTTGTAGACAATGGTATTTTTATTTCTGCGTTGTAAAACCTTTCCTAAATTTCAAAGTGATTTTAATTTCATTGCTTAACAATATTTTATCTTTTATCTGTGGCATAGAAAGGGCAATTTACAAGCTCGACAACGTTGCAGCTGAATCAATAGTCCAAGATGCTTCCAATATCTTAAGAACATCTCATCCTTCAAAGAAGAACCTTACTAAGATGGAATCGCTTGCGTTTAAAAGTATACGACAGAATAAAGATATTATTATTCTAACGGTGGATAAAGGAAACACAAAATTAATAATGAATACAGAAGATTACCACACCAAAATTAACGCTTTACTTAATGACGAAGCATATCAGCCAATCAACACCGATTCAACAACATATCTGCAAAAAACACCACAAGAATGAAAATCAAGAAAAGTTCTATAGACAAGGAGGAACAAGAACAATTAATTCCACGAAAAACATTGTCAAGGTGATTAAAACTATATGGTTTTACCAAAATCTTATTCAACTACTGAGTAACAAAAGAGTTCAAGCACAACATCTACTAGTGAGCTTTGATATGGTATCGTTGTTTACCAACGAACCTATAGATAACAGACTCATACTTTTGAAGGAGGAGTCCACATTGAAGATCACATCATCGATTTAACACAGCATTGTCTCAACAACATGTTACGTTTTTTCCGTGGCAGTCACGCTGGGCGCCAAATTTATGCTACGTAACACAAAAAAAGTCAAAGAAATGACCGGGCTCAATCGGAGAGTAGGGGGGGTTTTAGAAAGCAGACTGACCTATGATGTATGCGGCGATAAGGAGTTAGTAACAGTACCTGCAATAAAAGAAATTAGAATAGCAAACATGCAATAAAAAGATTAGTCCTGCAAACCTGAAATAAAGAAAAAGCATAGCAGCGATGCATAGTCTAAGTTATTCAGTACTTGGTAGAATGTAAAAAAAAACTGTTTAGATAATCTATATAATATAACAACGGTAAAAGCAATACAGAAAAATGTTTAGTACAAAGTGAGGTAATATTGGGGAGTAGCAGAAACGTTTCCTCGCACACCAATTGAACATAAATCAGATAAAATGTTGACAAAAGATAAATAGATAAGACACAATTGGTATGAGTAATTCAGTAGTATTGATTTTTCTTTCTTTTTTTTCTATGTTTTAAAATAGCATGCAAGTCTATTGTAAAAGGTATCAGAACGACAAAGATATGGTAAAGCAACGGATAGATATTTAAAGTAATAACCAGTAGGAAATAGTTCAACTTACAAAAGTCCTTCAGCAACGCTTCCTTGCAACTAAAGTGTGGGACTCAACGATGTCCTGCACTAATGAAGCACTTCACCCTTGACTGTGAGGGTGTTGATGGAACTTATCACACGTTACACTAATCACACCTACGTATTTCACTGGTGTTAGCAGCAGACATTATCACGCGTTGGAACTATGTAGCCTTGATAAATTCTATTTCCTAAGACAATAATTTCAAAATATTCCGCAGCACTAGTTCAATTCCAACTGGGACCAGATGCATATTATGTTCATAAACATCCTAACAAGCAGTGAGAAACTTCAAACAATACCTTTGTAAGCCGGCAATCTGCCATATTTCGCAAATAACGAAATTGGCGCAAGTAATGATCTATTTTAGATTCTTTGTCGTTACAAAATTCAGAAACTACAGTATCACTGTATTTAAATAATCCAAAGTATGCGCTACTCTGAGAAGATAAGGACCGCGAAACTAGATCGCACACACAGTTTAAAATATCAAAAGACAAAACAACTAAAAAGAACCATACGGGTAAAGCACGTGTATCACTCAAGCAAGTCCGTCAAATGTTCCTTAAAACATTTATCTCACAAGAAAAACAACTAAAAACAATTAGGAAGGCAACGCGTATCACTAAAATAATGTTCCGTAAAACAAGCACGTGCGGTCGAGTCAACAAGTTCTATCACTTTTTTTTCCAACAGAAAAGCAACAAAAAGAACAATTAGTAAAGCTACGCGTATCAATAAAACAATCCGACTCTTTTCAAAGCAAACAGCACACACTCTTTTTAACGTAATTAATCTGTCGGATCGAAGAGCAAACTTAAAACTCAAACTCAAACTGTTTATATAAACTCGCTGTTACCATAAACTCTTGTCGACTCTTATCTAAACTTGTTAATCCACATAAGGAATATCCAATAAATAAATGCAGCCATCATATCTACTCATTAGTTACAGCGGTTTATCATTTCCGATAAGTTGGAAAGTAATTTACTTTATACAAACAGCGATCCACTTATTATAAATAAAATATAGAAATAGTCATTGCAGAAAGGTATTTACTAGTTGAGAAAAAGCGTAAAATGTTCAACTATTAAAAATGCCCGTTACAAACACATATTTTACCTTCAACAAAGAACGCTATCGACAAGTTGAAGGAGCATCGATGGAATCACCATTATTACCGGAGATTGCTAATTTATTTCTGGAAGATATCGTGGTGCGTGAGTAGAGGATATCAGGCAACCCACACCCTCATTTCCACCAGAATCCCTCATTTCCACACACATCTGGACCAAATAGTTTTCTTCGACTAACCATTTTTCATCTTTCGAGATAAATCTATCTTAAATTTTCATCTTTCGAGATAAATGAGCATCCTCATTTCCTCCCACATCTGGACCAAATAGTTTTCTTCAACTAACCATTTTTCATCTTTCGAGATAAACCTATCTTGTTTGGTATCAATTAATATTAGAATTTTCTCAGCTACCCGAATCTTTAGGAATTTTTCAGATAGCATTATCCCCAAGGGAGCTACCCTCATTTTAAAATTTCTTACCTGTTGCGATTTCTGACCGTCCGCATAAATTTTTTAACCATGCAATACATCAAATTAGCTTAGAATTTTACGCGGATTCCGAATCTGTAAACAGATTTAATATCCAACCACGCCCTGCAAAGTTATACCCCTTTAAAGTCCTGATCCTCTAAATTTTGCTCTTTGCTCTATAAGCAAACCTAACAAATAGTTTTCTTCGTCTAACCATTGCATCTTTCGCGATAAATGTACCTTGTTTGGTATCATTTAATATTAGATTTTTCTCAGCTACCCGAATCTCTATGAATTTTTCAGATAGCATCATCCCCAAGGGAGCTACCCTCATTTTAAGATTACTTACCTGTTGCGATTTCTGACCGTCCGCATAAATTTTTTTATACATGCGATTCATTAAATTAGTCTGAAATTTTACGTACAACCCGAATCTGCAAACAGATTTAAAATCGGACCACGCCCTGCAAAGTTACACTTTAAAGCTCTCAAACCTCTAAATTTTTTGCTCATCTATGACATATGCTTTAACCAAAATTTAAAAACAAAAACCGTCGAAATTTTAGAAATGAACCTTTATGGCCCATAAGTTTTAATATTTAAAACCATTTTCAAACGGTGATGCACTGTTTTTTAGAATATTCAAAACCATAACTTTTTAATTTTAAACAGATCAAGGTTGGTGTAACATTTTTTAATAACTATGCTGTCAAATTATTGTCAAATGTTGGAAAAACAAGTCGTTTCAATTAAGTTCTTAACAGTATGGGCTACCTAAATTACATCTTTAACATTTTAAATAACTACGTCATAATCTTTTGTAATGCTTGGAAAATACAAGTCGTTTCCTTAAATCTACCTAAATTACAATAAAAGCTGTATAAATTTCTTTTCTTGGATTTTCTATTAATTAATTTGTTTGAATACAGTGCTTAAAATTTATGAATAATTGCTGAGGATTCACACAATACTTTTAGCAACCAACATCGAGTACGTATTTAAAACAAATTTTAAATAAACACTTTAAACCTTTACTGGTAATACCAACTTTTTCTACAGTATACTTACTAAAAAGCAATTTAATTTTAAATACTTCTATGTCATATTTTAAAATGGTAGGTTGAAAATTTTTTTGGAAACAATCAAAGATTGCCGAAGACACTCGAAGAGTGCACAACGCGGTCACTAAACCAATTAGCATTAATATCAAGTTTCCGTATTTCGTAGGTTGCTTATTTTCTAGAACCGAGTCTTCCGAATGTACAATATCCTTAAAATATCTATGTTTATTTTAACTACACTTGTGAGACCCCTTTAATCTTTTTAATTGTTCCTTCTTGCACAATACAGTTGGACTTAGCCTTACTACCAACAATTTTAAACAATCCACATTAAATTTGTCTTTAATTTCCCACAACTTTTTGTTAACATGTGGTTATTTTTTATTATCTGCGGGTACACCCTTTAAACCTAAAAATAAAAACAAGATAGTTTAATACGTCTATTAATAATTTTTGTAATGTTGGCGATACAAATATGTAAAACAAACTTTATCAAGAAATATGTTTTAATAAAATACATACGTATTATAACATCTATAAACTGTTGGTAACCAGACTGGCGAATCTGGGATAGCCAAATCTCTAAACATTTGCGCACGATTGCCTTGCAGTTGCATCCTTTAAGTACTGAATGGGGAACATTTAATTTTCCAACACTGTCAAGTAATTTAAATTGCTGCAATCATTAGACAGAGAAATACTGGCAGCTCTTTTCCTCTAATAACGTTGAACCCTATCTTCCTCCGTCGTATTTCCACATACTTTTTTTATCACCACAAATTTTTTAAAATTCTGGAAAGTTTCTACACCTAACTCCCCATTTTAAAACAGATTTTCTCCAAATTTAATAGCTTGATGCTCGTACGCAGGTAGCACAATAACATTCGATCTTTCGTAATTTCCATATTATATAAATTCTCTTTTCAAAATTGTTCAACACCATATACTTCTATTAAAGGCTGTGCTCAGCTGCAATTTGAAATCTTGATCCAATTGTATGTCAACAACATCGTTTCCAGTAGTCAAACCATTTAATCAGTGTTTGAGTCACGAGAAAAATTGGTGAATTTGAAATTCCACTTGAAAAGTCACAATTTCTTCCAATCGAAGTAAGAGAATGTTATCGTAGAATCAGCACACAACCACAAGCAAATAACTTGGATGACAGGTTGAAGACCACCATACAAATCAAAACCAACTTCTATTATTGGTGGTGAAATTTGGAGGAAATTGCCTAACCTATAGGTTGTTTTACCAACTAGTGGTTGATATTTAATTGGGTACTCGCACATCACTTGTAACGTCAACACAAGAAAAATCCATCTTTAATTTATAATTTTAATCAAACCGACGATACTTTGACGACTAATGCACTGGAACATGGCTCGCCTTTATGCCGATGGTCGAGCGTACAGCTCCTTGTTATTTAATTGGCGTTATATGCAAGTCTTGACTGGAAAAGTGACGCGTATAATTGTTTTATAGTGGGTTTTACCTTTGTATTTAACCACCAACAATTTTTTAGAATTATTATACAAAATTACTCTTATCAGTATTTTAATATAACTCCGTGTTAACCTATCAAATTAGTATAGAATCTTTCTTGGGGAATGAAATTAATTATCACGTCTTAAAAATTAGTTCCAAAAGACCCGCATATTTTTTAATATTCAAAACCAAAAAAACACCTCCCATTTTTATTTAGATTTAACTCGATAATAGAGTTAAACTCAAAAATATTTATTAGTAGCTAGAATTGTTAAAATTTTCAATTAGTGAATCCACATACAAATGATTAAACCAAAAGGTATAATATATATTTAATTCTGCACGGGCTAGAAAGGGAAATATTCTATTTTAAATGTAGTTCAAAATAAACGTATTTTTAAATAAATTTAGTGAAATGTTGATCTTAGCCTTGCATTGTTTGTCGATGACGTCTGACTATTAATTTATTAAAAGCACTTTCCACAATTCTAGTTAATAACGGAATACAATTCTATAATTTTATTTAAATTGGGTTAATGTAAGGACAAATTATACTTATACTTTCCCTATGTACATAAAAGGGAAATAATACCAAAAGTTCATTTTAAGTTTATTTTTAAAACGTAAAGTCGTTTAAAAGTGTAATTAAAGTAAACGAATTTTCGTCTTTGAAAATTTCGTGGAGGACTATCGACAAAGAAGAGTAAGTCTTAGTTTGAATTTTGCAAACAAAGAAATTAATATTTACATGTATAATTCAAAACGTTAATCAATAATTTTTCTAGAATGAACATCTTAATTTGCGTGCAGTGTGTGGAAAATGTTTTACTGGATGTGATGCCATAAAAAACACAACGAAAGGCACATCGAGATGGTTTATTTCAGGAGGAACTAAAATTACAGCAATGAGTGGGAACAAATTAAGGATTTGGAAAATCAATCGACCGCAGCGCAAAAGAACGTATAAACGCCGCAATTCAGTTAGAACGACCAAGTTCTATTTGAAAACATACCCATAACAAAATCTTCTTCCAAAATCATAATTGTAGCCTGACCGTTCGACGATTACAAAATAATTTTTAATTTGTTGACACCATTTCGCAGGCGTACTTGATGTATCCCTCAACGTATTTAGGAAGTTTATCAAATCTTCCACACATTATACGCACTATGGAAGTTGGTGAAATCAGATATGCAAATTCGACAACTTGGTTTTTATTTAAATAAGAATTGTTTAGTGAAGATGGTGACATTTGATGAGAATTATATGATATTTACCAAAGGAACTTTAGAGCACTTTTAGGGTATCTCAGATCGTTCTCAACCATGCTAATATTTAAAAGAACTAACGGAAAAGGACCTAATATAGATCTGTTTCTGTTTTGTCGCAATGGAAAGATATAATAGGAATGATGTCAAGAATCTCGCACATATGTAATTAAAAGCAAATACAGTAATAGTGATATTGGGGTCAATTATACGAATTTATAAGACCTACCAAGATTGTTTAAAAACAGTATTTGTAAACAAGTTGAGTATATGGAAGATACAACAGGTTTCCATTCCACGCATTTCAAGCGATGTTTAAATTTTAAGGAAGACTGAAAATTTTGTAACACTATTAATTACACTTTTGTTTTCTTATACGTTTCTAAATTGTTGTATTTCAACTACAGATATTAATAATTTAAAATTATGTTATAGTTTTAAATAAAACGATTCTGATTAATAATTTTGTAAAACGTTTATAACACCCTTTTAAAAATAATACACATCTTTGTTTAATTCTTTATAAGAACTTAGATACCCATTTCAGTTACGTGAACATTTGAAAATTAAACAATACCAATGTATTTTATATTTTAAACATAAAAAACTAATATATACAAAATAATTTCTAAATTCACAATATTTATTTCTTATGATAATAGTTGAGGGGTTAAATTTTAAAAACTTACAATTTAGTATATATTCCATTTGAATATCTGCCAACAGTTTTATAAACCCCATCTCCTCGATTATTTCCATAAAATCATCAGATCCTCGGGCATTGATAACACTGCAACAGTCTGTATTGTTCCTCGTATGACTGACACATAAGACATTTTTCTCCTTCTATCGAAAAGCGTTGCCCACATTCTGCTTTTTTTACTCGTAGAGCATTGCGAATCTTCGAATAACCTCCCCAAAGTCTTTATACATAAATTTTTTTTTTTGTTTTTAAAATTTTTATATGCACGCACGAAACAACCGGTATGGAATGTATTCTATGAATTAATCAATTACCTTTAAGAAATGCTAAGGACTTTAAAAATAATTATAACTCTTGTTACACCTCTAGCCTCCGGATAAACTTTATTATTTTAGGTTGTGTCACTTTTTGAATCAATTTCCTACATACTTTTCCCAAACTATGCGTATCAATTGGGGATACTTTTCCATAAACCGACTTGTATATTTTTCGTATTCGTCTCTACCTAACACGTCCGTATAATAAAGATGTACAGGCTCCCGTCCACTGGTAACTTAACCTTTTTTTTTTAAAAGCTAGCCTCTGTTTTCAACTTCAACCTCCTTTATAACTTTTGACATGCTTTCCGCTATTCCTTGTGACTAGAAATCGGTGATTTGCAAGCGGTCGATCAATTGTTTGTGCACCTCTTTGAAATTTGCAGAGATGTAGTGCCTCCTTTTTTTTGTATCACGCAAACTTCTTTCGTACGGAATCCTGCGTAAAAATGAAGCTTACGTTTATTTACAATAAAATCTTTAACGTTCGTCATCATGAAACTTTGGATTGGGGCAAACCATTGAAAGCCTTCTTTTGTATTTATAACCCTCAAATTTTACTATTTCGTTATCCAAATCAAAATCTTTTACAATAGTAATAAAATATGTTTAGTCACCCCAAACACTGCAAGCACATTTGTTTAAATTTTGGATGACATGTCACCACTTATATGATCAAGAAAGAAAAGGAAAGGTGTGACCTTGTTTCCATAATGCGATTACATTGGCCTCATCTCAGAGTCTATGTTTTAAGGTCCTAGCGTAAGTTTGACATAAGTAAAAGGAATCAATGATCTTATGTCGGAGACACTTTCACCAAAGGGGAATTTCACCCTAAATTTCACCCTTATTTCACCCTATGGGGCGATTTCACCCTAAATTTCCCCTATGGAGCAATTTAACCCTATATTTCACCCTATTCTGATGGAGATAAATTCAGGAACTTTGCCATTAATGCACCCCACAACCAGACCTAGATCTGATTATGTAAATAAAGAAATAGTTTAATATTAATGCAAACACAAAGTTATACGCAACAACCAATTTTAAATAAATTGTCTTTGAAACTTAAAATGAATGTTATGACTTTTTATCATCACAGTGGTACCATAGCTGGTTGAACCGAGAAACAGTGCAATTAAGCTGATGACTCGATTAATTTTGTAGCTCCGACTCCCAGCAGGTGGGGTTGGGCCTGTCTGACCGCAGAGTAGTCGTTAACTGTCTTTGTAAATTTTTGTATATATCAGTTTCGAGTTAGAGGCCTTTATAAAATTTACAATTTTATGTTAAAATATTTCAAGTCCGAACAACAAAAATTTTGTCATGTCCCTATTTAAAATGGACATACTTCAGGTGTATGTTGGATATACTTTGTATGTATGTCGTACGGATGCGAAAGGAGGAGAAGGATACAGTAGGGTGGAGGTTTATAGTTTATTGTTTGGAGTTAGATTAGTCGGTGTTGTCTAAGTTAGGTTAAATTGGACTTGTCAAGAATTAACTGGTGTTGTCAGGTTATTGGATTTTTATTGTTTAAAGAAAAATGGTTTCAGGGGCTATAACATCAATTTTTTTATTTTCAAATGTCCAAACCTGAAATGGGTATCTAAGTTCTTATGAAAAAATTATAACAAAGATGTGTATTTTTTAAAAGGGTGTTATAAACGTTTTACAAAAATTATTAATCAGAATCGTTTTATTTAAAACTATAACATAATTTTATTGACATATTAATAACTGTAGTTGAAATACAACAATTTAGAAACGTATAATAAAAAAAAGTGTAATTAAATTTACAAAAATTTTCAGTCTTTGGCTTAAAATTTAAACATCGCTTGTAAATGCGTGGAATGGA
The DNA here is from genome assembly GCA_036346225.1 of Platerodrilus igneus. NCBI lineage: Eukaryota > Metazoa > Arthropoda > Insecta > Coleoptera > Lycidae > Platerodrilus > Platerodrilus igneus. Next base: position 13,216 of record JARFIW010001536.1, read on the forward strand.
AACCTGTTGTATCTTCCATATACTGAACTTGTTTACAAATACTGTTTTCAAACAATCTTGGTAGGTTCTTATAAATTCGTATAATATGACCCCAATATCACTATTACTGTATTTGCTTTTAATTTCATCATGTGGAGATTCTGTAAGACATCATTCCTATTATATCTTTCATTGCGACAATTAACAGAAACAGATCTATATTAGAGTACTTTTTCCGTTAGTTCTTTTAAACTATTAGCATGGTTGAGAACGATCTGAGATACCCAAAAGTGCTCTAAAGTTCCTTTGGTAAATATCTATATTCTCATCAAATGTCACATCTTCACTAAACAATTCTTATTTAAATAAAACGCAAGTTGTCGAATTTGCATATCTGATTTGCATGCCAACTTCCATAGTGCGTATAATGTGGAAGATTTGATATAAACTTCCTAAATACGTTGAGGGATCACATACGCACTGCGAAATGGTGTCAACAAATCTAAAAATTATTTTGTAATCGTCGAACGGTTCAGGCCTACAATTATGATTTTGGAAGAAGATTTTGTTATGTGTATGGTTTTTCAAATAGAACTTGGTCGTTCTAACTGAATTGCGGCGTTTATACGTTCTTTATGCGCTGCGGTCGATTGGTTTTCCAATCCTAATTTGTTCCCACTCATTGTCTGAATTAGTTCCTCCTGAAATAAACCATCTCGATGTGCCTTTCGTTGTGTTTTTATGGCATCACATCCAGTAAAACATTTTCACAACTGCACGCAATACTTAAGATGTTCATTCTAGAAAATTATTGATTAACAGTTTTTGAATTATACATGTAAATATTAATCTTCTACGTTTGCAAAATTCAAACTAAGACTTACTCTTCTTTGTCGATAGTCCTCACACGAAATTTTAAACCAAAGACTGAAAATTCAGTATTACTATTAATTACACTATAAACGACTTTACGTTGACAAAATAAACTTAAAATGAACTTTTGGCATCATTTCCCCTATTTATGTACATAGAGAAAGTATAAGTATAATTTGTCCTTACATTAACCCAATTTAAATCAAATTATAGAATGTGTATTCCCGTATATTAACTAGAATTGTGGAAAGTATTTTATTAAATATAGTCAGACGTCATCGACAAACAATGCAAGGCTAATGATCATACATTTCACTAAATTTATTTAGAATATACGTCTTATGTTGAACTACATTTAAAATAGATTATCGAACCACTTTCTAGGTCACCGTGCAGAATTAATTATGTATTGTACCTTTTGGTTTAATCATTTGTATGTGGATTCACTAATTGAAAATTTTAGCATCTAATATAATAATTTTTGAGTTTAACTATTATCGAGTTAAATCTAAATAAAATGAGGTGTTTTGCTGATAGGTTTTGAATTTAAAACCTTTCGGTCCTTGTTGGACTAATTTTAAAAGACGTGATAATAATTTCGATTCCCCAGAAAATTCTATACTAATTTATAGGTTAACGGCAGGTTTATTAAATACGACAAGGTATTTGTTAATTTAAATGGTTTGGTTTATACCACGGGTAAACCCCACATAAATTTTAGCACCTCCGTTAGATTCCAAAGGCAATAATTTACAAAAGTTCCCTTTCCCGCCACTTTTAAAAAGGGGATTTAAAGTTCGGGTTTTACATAATTTTTATTTTGTAAATTTCAATAATTTTAAATTGCAATAAAATCTGGGATAATTATACCGGAATTTAATTTCCTAAAATCTTTCATTAAAAAAATATTCAGGGACCCAAATTCGGGATTTTGTTAATTTTTTTTTTGAAATTTCAACAATATTATAATCAGAAAAAACCCATTTTGTACTTTTTCCAACGATAAACAAATTTTTCCACCCTCAAAGAATGTTTTGGTTCCTCAATACCTATTTAGGACTTGACTATTTAAACAATTAAAGAAACCCACCAAAGGTTTTTTCACCTAAAAGATTAAACAGGATCAAATTGGAATGGGGAATGGGAAGCAATTTAACCTATTAAAATTTCCCTTCTTTGAGGTTATCGGAACTTTTGCAATAAGGACCAAAACCCCAACCTTTTCTGATAAGTTTAGGAATGGTAAAATAAATTAATAAATTTGCAAATTTAATAATTTCCGGAAACTAAAATATTTTGAATAAATACAGTTCTTACCTTTTAACGAGAAACGTGCCCTTTAAGGGAGCCCTTTTGTGTTTACCCATTCGGATTGTTTTGGCTCGGAGAAGTAGGGAATTGGTTTTGTATGTTATTATCCGTCCAAAATTAACCCTGGGTAATTTTAATTAGAAATTTTACCGCATTTATTTTGGTCCCAAATTTTAAGGGGCAAACCTTGTAATAAATTTTATGATGCCGGTACCGATTCCAAAGGAAAAATTTACAAATAGTTTGTTTCCCTTTAGTAACCTTTGAAGTAAGTTTCTTTTTTCTGAAGTTGGTAATGGTGGATGTCCAAATAATTTTTCCCTGTAAAAAAAATTTTTGGAATATAGATAAAAATTGATAATTTAAACCCCCTGAATTTACAATTCAAATTTTTATTTAAAGCCTAATAAATTGGTAAAAAGGCTTAGGAAAAAAAAAATTTTAAATAAAGGTGTAATTAGTTTAATTTACGGGTCTTTTTTAAACAAAAAATTAAATAATAACCTTTTTAATACAACAATAAAAAATTATTTTCCAAGGGGAATAAATTTACAAAATAATTGCCTAAAATAATTTCCTTTTTAAAACCAATAAACTTAATTCCAATTCTAAATGTTACAACCTGTAAAAAAAACAACTGGCAGTTTTTTCAAAAATATTTACCAAAAATAATATAATGAATTTGTTAAAATTCACCCAGGGAATTTGTTATCATTAAAATTTCTTCATGAATACCAAAGTTTTATTGTTTTGTTTTGGTCTTAAACTATTCATTTGGTTAAACCGATTTGAATAACTTTTTTCCTTAATTTTTGGAAAAAATATAAAAAAAAAAAAAAAAAAAAAAAAAAAAAAAAAAAAAAAAAAAAAAAAAAAAAAAGGGGGGGGGGGGGGGGGGATTTTGGGAAAATTATTTTTTAAATAAATTGGCGTTCTAACTGAATTCCTTTTAACGTTTTTTCCTGCTCATTGGTTTTCCAATTTAATTTGTTACTATTGTTGTTATTTTAAAAAACCACCATTGGCCTTTCTTTTTTTTAGGCATAATATAAAAATTTTCCCCACTACCAATTTTTTTTTTTTTTAAAAAAAAAAAATTATACATGTAAATATTAATTTCTTCTACGTTTGCAAAATTCAAACTAAGACTTACTCTTCTTTGTCGATAGTCCTCACACGAAATTTTAAACCAAAGACTGAAAATTCAGTATTACTATTTTACACTATAAACGACTTTACGTTGACAAAATAAACTTAAAATGAACTTTTGGCATCATTTCCCCTATTTATGTACATAGAGAAAGTATAAGTATAATTTGTCCTTACATTAACCCAATTTAAATCAAATTATAGAATGTGTATTCCCGTATATTAACTAGAATTGTGGAAAGTATTTTATTAAATTAGTCAGACGTCATCGACAAACAATGCAAGGCTAATGATCATACATTTCACTAAATTTATTTAGAATATACGTCTTATGTTGAACTACATTTAAAATAGATTATCGAACCACTTTCTAGGTCACCGTGCAGAATTAAATATGTATTTACCTTTTGGTTTAATCATTTGTATGTGGATTCACTAATTGAAAATTTTAACCACTATAAATTTTTTGAGTTTAACCTATTATCGAGTTAAATCTAAATAAAAATGGGAGGTGTTTTGCTGTTAGGTTTTGAATATTAAAAAAATCGGGTCCTTGTTGGACTAATTTTAAAAGACGTGATAAATAATTTCATTCCCCAAGAAAATTCTATACTAATTTATAGGTTAACAGGGTTTATTAAAAATACTGTAAAGTAATTTTGTTTAATAATTCAAAATGGTTTGGTTTAAAAATCAGGTAAAACCCAAAAAACAATTATAGGTACTTTTCCAGTAAATTGCTAAAGAATTAAATAAAAGGGTGGAAATCAACGGTAAAAACAAACATTTCCGTCATTTCGTCAAAGATGCATTTATTAAAATTATAATTAAAGTGGATTTTCTTGGTTACGTTCAAGTGATGTGCAAGTACCAATTAAATATAAATAGTTGGAAAACCCCTTGGTTAGCAATTTCCTCCAAATTTCACCACCATATAATAAAGTTGGTTTTGATTTATATGGTGGTCTTCAACCTGTCATCCAAGTTATTTGCTTGTGGTATTGTGCTGATTCTACGATAACATTCTCTTACTTCGATTGGAAGAAATTGTGTACTTTTCAAGTGGAATTTCAAATTCACCAATTTCTCAAGACTAAAACAAGGATTAAATGGTTTGACTACTGGAAACGATGTTGTTGACATACAATTGGATCAAGATTTCAAATTGCAGCTGAGCACAGCCTTTAATAGAAGTATATGGCTGTTGAACAATTTTGAAAAGAGAATTTATATAATATGGAAATTACGAAAGATGGGAATGTTATTGTGCTACCTGCGTACGAGTGCATCAAGCTATTAAATTTGCGAGAATTAATCTGTTTTAAAATGGCTGAGTTAGGTGTAGAAACTTTCCAGAATTTTACGAAAAATTTGTGGTGATATAAAAAAGTATGTGGAAATACGACGGAGGAAGAAAGGGTTCAAACGTTATTAGAGGAAGAGAGCGTGCCAGTATTTCTCTGTCTAATGATTGCAGCAATTTAAATTACTTGACAGTGTTGGAAATTATTAAATGTTACCCATCCAGTATTTAAAAGATGCAACTGCAAGGCAATCGCTTGCGCAAATGTTTAGAGATTTGGCTATCCCAGATTCGTCAGACTCAGGTTACCACAGCGGTTTATAGATGTTATCAATACAAGTATGTATTTTATTTAAAACATATTTGTTGATAAAGTTTGTTTTTACATATTTGTATCGCCAACATTAGCAAAAATTATTAATAGACGTATTAAACTATCTTGTTTTTACTTTTAGGTTTAAAGTGGTGTACCCCGCAGATAATAAATACAATACACCGCATGTAAACAAAAAAAGTTGTAAGGAAATTCAAAGACAAATTTAATGTGTGTCTAGTATTAAAAGTTGTTGGTAGTAAGGCTAAGTCCGACTGTATTGTAAGCAAGAAAGATACGATTAAAAAGATTAAAGGAGTCTCACGAAGTGTAGTTAAGAATATTAACATAGATAGTTTTAAGGATATTGTACATTGCGGAAGATTCGGTTCTAGGAAATAAGCAACCTACGAAAGTACGGAATACTTGATATTAATGCTAATTGGTTTAGTGACCGCGTTTGTGCACTGTTTGAATGTCTTCGGCAATCTTCGATTGTTTCCAAAGAAAATATTCAAGCCTACCATTTCCGAAAATATGACATAGAAATTATTTAAAATTAAATTGCTTTATTAGTAAGTATACTGTAGACAAGAAGTTGGTATACCCTTAGTAAAGATTTAAAGTGTTTTTTTAAAATTTGTATTTCCCTAAATACGTACTCGATGCTGGTTGCTAGAAAGTACCTTGTGTGAATCCTCAGCAATTATTCATCAATTTCTAATGCACTGTATTCAAACATAATTAATTAATAGAATGTCCAAGAAAAGAAATTATATACAGCTTTCATATGTAATTTAGGTAGCCCATACTCGTTAAGGAAACAACTTGTATTTTCCAAGCATTGACTATATATTATGACGTGCATAGTTATTAAAAATGTTAAAGATGTAATTTAGGTAGCCCATACTCGTTAAGAAATTAATTCGAAACGACTTGTATTTTCCAAGCATTTGAGCATATAATTATGACGTGCATAGTTATTAAAAAAATGTTAAACCAACCTTGATAATTGTTTAAAATTAAAAAAGTTATGGTTTTAAATATTTTAAAAACAGTGCATCACCGTTTGAAAAATGGTTTTAAATATTAAACACTTATGGGCTATAAAGGATTCATTTCTAATATTTCCACGGTTTTTGTTTTTTGGAGATGTTTGGTTAAAGCATATGTCATAGATGAGCAAAAAATTTAGAGGTTTGAGAGCTTTAAAGTGTAACTTTGCAGGGCGTGGTCCGATTTTAATGTATCGCAAGTATAAAAAAATTTATACGGACGGTCAGAAATCGCAACAGGTAAGAAATCTTAAAATGAGGGTAGCTCCCTTGGGGATGATGCTATCTGAAAAATTCCTAGAGATTCGGGTAGCCGAGAAAATTCTAATATTAATTGATACCAAACAAGATAGGTTTATCTCGAAAGATGAAAAATGGTTAGTTGAAGAAAACTATTTGGTCCAGATGTGGGAGGAAATGAGAATGTTCATTTATCTCAAAAGATGAAAATGTAAGATATATTTATCTCGAAAGATGAAAAATGGTTAGTCGAAGAAAACTATTTGGTCCAGATGTGTGTGGAAATGAGGGATTCTGGTGGAAATGAGGGTATTGGTTGCCTGATTTTCCTCTACTTGCGTGCATTAAAAACAGCTATATACGAGGGATGTTTTCAAAGTTTTTTTCGCTATAATGTTTTTATTTTGTAAATTTCAATCAATATTATTATCTCGTTTTTCAATAACATCTCCATTTAACTGTGTACATTTATTCCATCGATAAACTAAATTTTTTAAACCACCCTCAAAGAACTGTTTTGGTCTCCTCAATCCACCTATTTATGGCACGTTTTACGTCATTTAAAAAATTAAACCAAACACCACGCAAAGGTTTTTTTCAGTTCCTAAAACAGATGATAATCACTGGGTGCAAGATCTAGTTAGAAAGGTGAATGCGGAAGCAATTTACATCACAAATCATTAATAGCATCCTTCGTTCGTGTTGTAGTGTGAGGTCTTGCATTGTCTTGTTGCAATAACGGTCGCCTGTGTAACCTTCCACGCCGTTTTCTGATAAGTGGCTGTGGTAATGATCCGGATAATAAATTCGAATAATATTCTGCATTAATTGTAATACATTTCAGCAGATAATCGATAAAAATACTCCTTTCGCAATCCCAGAATACAGTAATCACTACCTATCCAACAGGCGGAACTGTACGCGCCTTAAGAGGCGGCCTTTCTTCGTGTTTACACTATTCTTTGGATTGACTTTTGCTCTCAGGATTAAAGTAGGGAATTGCGTTTTGTCAGTAGTTATTATCCGATGCTAAAATTCATCATCGTAACGGGCTAACCGTTCTTGAAGTTGACGACAAGTGTTTGACCTGTCGAATTTATGTTCTGGTCCCAACAGTCTTAGTACCCAGCGGGCTGAAACTTTGCTCACGCCCAAACAATCATAAGATTTTATTAACTTGCCGTGTACCGATTCCCAAGTGTTCAATAATTTGACGAATAGTCATTCGCCTGTCCTCTTTCAGTAGATCCTCCACGGCAGTAATGTTTCTTTCATTTACTGAAGTGCTCGGTCGGCCACTGGAAGATCGTTTTCAAGTGATGTTCTACTACTATTAAAACGGTCGACCCACCAATATACAGTACTTGTTGATTCCGCAAACTCACGAAACACTCCTTGCAGACGTTGAATAATTTCTGAAGACTTAGCACCCTCTTTCCGCAAAAAGAAAATTATTGCTCTTTGAGATCTAACCGCATCTTCCATGGTTGCAGAAACAAGGCTGCCAAAACGCGTCTAGATTAACCGAACACGTAAATCAGAATAAAGAACATTGTACTAGATAGCTGTATAAGCATGTCAAGACTCGTTTACCACCAATAGTAATGATTATACAGTCTACGTAATTTAATTACAGCTAAATTCCAAAAACTTTGGAAACATCCCTCGTATAAACCCAAATTATGGCTAAGATATGTTGACGATACGCTGGTGGTCTGAACACATGGAAGAGAACGACTCAATGGTTTCCTAGAACACCTTAACGGTATACATCAAAAATAGAGTTTACCATGGAAGTAGGAGAGAATAACCAATTACTGTTTCTGGGTGTACTAGTGAAGAAAAAGCATAACAAACAACTTAGCCACACGGTCTACAAAAAGCCAACTCAGATGGATAGATACTTAAACGCCAAGTCACATCATCATCACCCGACACAACTCTACTCAATTATGAAAACCTTAGTTACGCGGTCCCAGAGACTAACTTACGACACAAATAAACAAGAGGAAATACGAAAGTTACGAGAAGCACTCCAGAAGAATAGATACTCACACCAAACCATTCAGAAATCACTATCAGCCAGAAAACCCAAACCGGAGCCAGAGTCACTACTAACTGCAGCATACTTACCATTTATTAAAGAGACAACAAACAGAATCAGCAGAATTTTACGAAAATACAAAATAGCTACCACTTTCAACACTCATACAAAAACCGGTGCAATCCTAAGAAATCCCAAAGATCAAATCCCATTAGATGACCAAGGAGTCTACGAAATAATTTTAATAAAATCTCAATGCAAAAAACATAGGTAAGTGAGTACAAGTAAAGTGTGGGTTTGACTGTACCTATTCCTATGGGGTAATTTGAATTAAACCCGATGTGGCTGTAGACCACACTTTAGTTTTTCTGGGCTGCTTCGTTGAGTCGCAATTAGTTGGCTATTGTTGCTATGGGCGGGTCACCGTCATGATTGGCTGCTGGTGGTCAAGCGCTCTCATGAGTTGCAAATGACCGTATAATAAATTTTTCTTTTATGATTTATAGCAATGTATTTCTGTTGCCTAACGATTGATGCCAAACAACTGGAACAACTACTCCTTAAAATTTATCACATTCCGCCAGGCAGAATATGGCTCTTTAACCCGCAAGACAACACTGTTAGCTCACAATTGTACCAATCGTAAGAAGAGGGTATAATATTCTACGAGAGGTGAAATGAAAGTATCGAACTCGGTTTGATGCGTCACGTAATCCTTGAATGAATGAATTTGATGAGTACAAGATTTTGCAAAATAGGTCTTAGATTTCCTTATGGAGATTTACACTTTAAAAATCGGTTTTTGAGGCAGAACATAAATAGCATATCTACTGTTATAGTTGCTGTTGTCACCATTTTTGCAATCATAATCGTCATAATTGTGTAGTTGCAGTCGCCGTATTCGTCACAATTGTAGATGTTATAATCGTCGTGATTATCATAATTGGTAGTAATTGTCGTTCATCGTAATTGTTGAAGTCGTAAAATATGCTGCCGTCATAATTGTAATCGTAATTCTAACCATCACTAGGTCAACCGTGGAAGAATATTGAGCTCCTCCTACGCAATTGAGTAGTCATATACGGAGTTGTTTGAGTCATGTGTGGAAATAATTGAATCTACATTTTAGCATTCAAAAGCGGTTTAGGAATATTGGCGTCGCCGTGGATCAATGTAGTTAGCGTAAGACTACGGATCCCAAGGTCCTGGGTTCAAATCCCGACACGGCCGACTGCTTGAAAAATGGCAGGTGAGCATTTTTCACAAAATTACGCCCTCGTTCGGATGAGAGGTTAAATGGAGGTCCCGTGTGTGAGTGTTGTCACTCACTTTAAAGATCCCTACCTTGCCTGGAACGGCAAGGGTTCGGCAAAATTCTAAATTTCCATGCAACGAAAAACTTGCCTCCTGGCCAATGTAGTACCTTCGGGTGGAGCATTGTAAATATAAATGAACGGTTTAGGAATATTTAAAAAATGTGGGTTTAAAAGGTTAAGACCAATCTCTAATATTTCTGTTTGTTTAAATTTGGTAATGAATTGTAAAGTGGTTACACCGTTTTGTATTGCTAAAGATCCGGCTGGAGTTGTAATATGTTCGTCGGTTAATTCTGGAACAATTATTTGTTCATTAAGCAAATTCAATTTTACTTACTCGAACATTTTTATAGACAAAGGTATTTTATTTCTGCGTTGTAAAAGCGATTTTGATTTCATTGCTTAACAATATTTTATCTTTTATCTGTGGCATAGAAAGAGCAATTTGCAAGCTCGACAACGTTGCAGCTGAATCAATAGGCCAAGATGTTTCCAATATCTTAAGAACATCTCATCCTTCAAAGAAGAACCTTACTAAGATAGAATCGCTTGCGTTTAAAGTATACGACAGAATAAAGATATTATTATTCTATCGGTGGATCAAGAAAACACAAAATTAATAATGAATACTGAAGAGTACTACACCAAAATTAACGCTTTACTTAATCACAAAGCATATCAGCCAATCAACACCGATACAACAACATATCTGCAAAACACAACAAGAATGAAAATCAAGAAAAGTTCTATAGACAAGGAGGAACAATAACAATTAATTCCACGAAAAACATTGTCAAGGTGATTAAAACTATATGGTTTTCCAAAATCTTATTCAACTACTGAGTAACAAAAGAGTTCAAACACAACATCTACTAGTGAGCTTTGATATGGTATCATTGTTTACCAACGAACCTATAGATAACACACTCAAACTTTTGAAAGAGGAGTCCACATTGAAGATCACATCATCGATTTAACACAGCATTGTCTCTACAACACATATTTTACCTTCAACAAACAACGCTATCGACAAGTTGAAGGAACATCGATGGGATCACCATTATCACCGGAGATTGCTAATTTATTTCTGGAAGATATTGAGGTGCGTGCATTAGAAACAGCTATATACGAGGGATGTTTCCAAAGTTCTGGGATTTTAGCTATAATGTTTTTATTTTGTAAATTTCAATCAATATTATAATCTCGTTTTTCAATAAAATCTCCATTTAACTGTATACGTTTATTCCAACGATAAACTGAATTTTTAAACCATCCTCAAAGAACTGTTTTGGTCTCCTCAATCCACCTATTTATGGCACGTTTTACGCCATTTAAACAATTAAACCGAACACCATGCAAAGGTTTCTTTCAGTTCCTAAAACAGATGATAATCACTGGATGCAAGATCTGGTTAGTAGGGTGAATGCGGAAGCAATTTCCAACACAAATCATTAAAAATATTCTTCGTTCGTCTTGTAATCGTCACGTAATCCTTGAATGAATGAATTTGATGAGTACAAGATTTTGCAAAATAGGTCTTAGATTTCCTTATGGAGATTTACACTTTAAAAATCGGTTTTTGAGGCAGAACATAAATAGCATATCTACTGTTATAGTTGCTGTTGTCACCATTTTTGCAATCATAATCGTCATAATTGTGTAGTTGCAGTCGCCGTATTCGTCACAATTGTAGATGTTATAATCGTCGTGATTATCATACTTGGTAGTAATTGTCGTTCATCGTAATTGTTGAAGTCGTAAAATATGCTGCCGTCATAATTGTAATCGTAATTCTAACCATCAGGTTGTAGATTCGTGTTGTAATGTTTCAAACAAATGAAAAAAGAATGTTAAGTATCACTACTTGTTCCGTTTAGGGTTTAGGGTATTTCTCTCTTAACCAGTGTAAATTCACGTGAATGCATTATTGTACATTAACCGCTTTGTGTCTTTACTTGGTTATTAATTATTAAAATATAATGCGGTACGAATTGTAGATATGCTTCGCATGTCACATTTACCACAATACTAAACTCACTTCGGCTGTTAATATTAGGGTACATCTGAAGCGACTATTTACCCACCTTTCAATTAGCTAGAAACTAAAGCTCAACTAATTGCCAATTAACGTACCCAGGGCATCTAGTTTTAAAGGATACCAATCAATCGTTTACTTCCTGTTAGTATAATCGGATATTTCCCATCTAATCATAAAATACGGTTGCTGATTTAAAATAGCACATATCTTATGTCGAAGCCAGTCTTCTTGATCACTAATTTATGCAGCGGTAAACCGTGCAGCAGAAACTGCTGTCGAAAGCAAACTTAGCTTTGATTTATTACTTGAAGCTAAAGTTCTATGAAACAGCTACCAACTTATATATATTTTAGCAAACTTTGGACCCGAAGCATGCACGAACTTATTTTTTCACGCAAGTTCATTACGTATACCTTATATTTCATCTTAAGTTAGAACTTGTAACCAACTTGCAAAGGTGTACAAGATACTTCATTAAAAGGAAACAGAATTGTAGATGTTATGTATGTGGAAAATTGTTTAAAACAAAATAATATTTGACTAGCCTTTTCACTCTTCAGGTAGTTATAAATTTATTATGTTCAGTAAACATCTGATAGAACAATAACGGTCTTAGGGTCTTAATCCTTACTCAATACGAGCAGTTTCAAATTTTATATATCCTTTCTATTCGAGAGATAGCTAAAGCATGTTAAATTACACTGCCCATGACACAAGATAAATCCGGATCTAGTAATAATGATATATCCCTGATCACGCCCTTTTAGATATCTCACTTCAAGGGATGTTATACGACGCCTGTAAAGGCAGGTATCTGATATTTTAAATTGCATAGTCAGAGGATGTCGTACTTTTAACGAAAACGAGCTGCAACGTTTTTGAACTATTTGAGATCCTTTGAGGAAATAGTAAACCTTTCACCCGCATTATATTCTAAAGTTTGAAAAGTTCCTGTAGTAAACAGCAGTTATAATTTAGAAATCAATACAAATATTAGACTTGGCAGAAGCGACCTGCTTTGGAATCCATACGATTTTGTTTGTATGCGGGTTGTTTACTCTAGAACAGTTTTCAGATGCTCCAGATGTAAGAGAACCGCGGTACCGAGCTTCTGTTTTTATTCCTGTATATAGTTCTTTATCGTATACGTCGCTCAAGCTATATTTTTGTAGCTGTAGCTTCAGTAATACTGTTAAAAGGGTTAATAAATATTGAAATGTTTCAGTTTGAAAAGCTGCAGAAAAAGAATGAACATTTAAGGACACAAACTTAACCTTTTGCAATATTTATAGTATTGTGGAGTTGATACTATCTATCTTCAAGGGGATGTAAAAACTGTTCCTTAGATTATTGTTTTATAAAATCCAACTCAATCGTACGACTTCTATATGTTACCTTAAAAACGAGATATTTTCATTTCAACATTTTTGCTTCACACTTAAGTGCAAGTGCATGTACTGAAGAATAGCAAGCAGTTTCTAAATGGGTCACGTTTTCTTAATTAGATTCGATTGTACCTGCGGTAAATGCCAAACAACAGTATTAGCACATAAACAAAAATTATTTCGAGATAACCTGTTCACAAAATTCAACGTTAAAACGTTCAAATTATTCAATTGCAAATATTCCACGTAATACCGAAATTAATCTAAAATGAAAAATAAATCAGGGTTATTTCTAGGTTCAAGCTGCTTACAAGCGAATTTTATTATACAGCCCCACACTCGTACACATTAATATTGTTTAACTTTAGCGCACTTCAAATAGATTTTTATTTGGGGTTATGATTTTCTGCAAGAAAATGAAAACCAAAGGTTTCTTTGTACATAGTTACATGTAACATGCGTTTCCTATACGCTGCTGTATTATACGTACCTACAAAACGATAAATTTTATTTGAAGAATAAAATATCACTGATGTATTTAAATATTTTACAATAACGGAGAACTTAGCATATACAGATTTTCTTGTATAAACTGAATATTTCTTGCATTTTCAGTAAAAATTGAGATGCAATACATTGTGACGTTCTCTTAGAAACAATTATAATCACTGTTCATTTTAATCGTTTCTGTATCGGTAAAGTCCACCAATGGGATTAGGTTATTCCTTTAAGAAGTATAAGGTAAGGTTGCACCTTACTCTTTTCTCGATGTTATAAAAGAGTAATTGCACGACGAAGTATAAGAAATACTTCGGCACAGCTTGCATCGACCTTTATGGTTGCGGAGGCTGCATGAGACTTGAAATCACAGGGTAAGGGAATGTTTAGAGAATATCTGAATGTTAGAATTTAAATATCAAGACATTGGTTTACACAACTGTAAAATACTTAGAGAAACAAAAGTTAAACCACGATAAGAGAAATTTGACTATGTATATTAATACTCAGTTATTACAATTCCAAAGGCATGTATAAGATATACGCTTGTGTCATTAACATTGTAGACATTGCTATATATTTTAACATGATATTATTCATATATTTAAAGAAATGTACACGAGACAATTTCTATAGAGAAATCAAAATAAATAATCTCTGTTTAGAAACTCAAAATTTTACTTAATGCGGGAGTAAATCAAAAAGTGATCATAATTGTAATAATGTCATGTAACAAAGGCACATGAAATGAAAGTTCAAGTAATAAACCTTTTCACCATAAGAAGCTTCATGAAGTTCGATTGTTTACATATTTTTAGGCTATGTATTAGAGAATTTTATTTGAAATCAATTGAGGCAAGTAAAAGGTAATTAGTAATCAAAACAAAATATTTGTAGTGATAAAGACAAATTTAAATAGAAGTTAGGCCTCTTTATTTTAACAGAGAAATAATAATAAGGTAAAAGTTTTAATCTCCATACCTGTAGTATCAGTAACTGAACTAATACTAAGTTACTTAATTTATAGGAATCCTTTAATATCCAGGAAACTTAGACATCCTGCGTTGGAGGATCTCCTAGAGTAGGTACAAAACAACATGCGGTCGACTTCAAATGTTGTCTAAACAGACTTCTGTTCCATAAAATTAAACTTGTAGATATTTTTCAATAAGACAATAACTGAGCAGCAATATGTAAGGTAAAAGGAAACGAAATATAAAATTCTTGTGATGAGTATTTATTTTACATCATCTGGTTGTGCGAATTGCACGAGCAACTTTTCCATGTAGAAAATCCGAATGAGAGAAATACGTCGCCGTGACATCTGTAACTGGAGCATATATCACCACCGGAGCACCCTAGAAAATTCAGTTGTGTTACAAAAGTGAAAATCTAACACGAGGTGCAAAGGAAAATTAAATCCATTAATATCTTACCATCTTTATAAATATTTGATGGGCTTAACGAACAAAGAACTTCTTTATCCATTATACAACAAATCTAGAATTATATTTAAATGTTAATTTAGGATTTATAATTAGAAAATGTACATACCAGGTAAGCACATGAGGCAAGGTACAAGTTCAAATCAAAATGTTCAACAGTGCCAGATAAGCAATCAGATATCATCAGAGAAATGAAAATTTGACACTTCTAATAAATTATTTTCGACCATCTTCGGGATGGACAATTTCTAGCGATTATTCTCAATAATACAAAATTTAGAACCACACCTGTTGTGCTTTTGGAATAGACACTTCAGAAATAATCAATAGAAAATTTCATACAGATATAATTATTTGTACTTATTTAACAAATTAGGAACTTGTGGATTAAAACTAATAATCCAGGATTGTGCGAGATAAATTCTTATAGAAGATATATTATGTAATAAAGGGAGTACTTCTATATTAAAGTGTAGATATAAACATTTATATGCTAATAGTGCCAAGCACAAATGTAACATGCTAAAATATAAGCAAAAAAGCATGTTAAAAGGTTTCTATAAATTTGAATCTAAGAGAAAATTATTTTGCAGCATATTTATCCATAGTCAAAGGTTGTCAAATTCATATGACAGTGTTAAAAATTAGAAGCGATATCATCATTGTGATTTTGATTTGTCTATAAAGAAATAATGTGGGTCCAAGATGATTTCATCGTCTGAGAACAAGTTTACTAATAAAGGATGGGAGATTTTTATTGTCGTTATACATTTTAAAACTGACAGCTCATTAAAGAGATCAGAACGCAACAGTATGGGTAATTGTTGCATCATGCGGATGTGTCATACTTCTAAAATGTAGTCGAATAATAGCGTATAACGGCTATTTTATTTTAAAAAAACGGAAGTGATGAGATCGGATTCATTCCTTCTTTCAGCATTCAACATTTAACATTGAAGTTTAGAACATAAGTGATGAGACATTCGATCATTGATATATAGTTACTTTGTGAAGTACAACGACGATTTATTGTTACGATATAAGTAATCTTGGTGCAAGGTCACTCGCTAATTTTAATGCAGTAGAAATTAGTATACAGTTGTAAACTGATATTCTATATATGAGGATTTAGTAAAAAATGTAAATCTAAAAATTTGAACCCAGAAAAAATTCGATGCAGTTAATTCCAATAGAAGCAATTTGCTAATAACCAAAAATAGGTGATGCTCAAGATAAGAATTTCTACGTATGAAGGTTGACTAAAATGGAAATCTGAAATGGGACCAGGAATTTCTCAATGCAGCTAACTATAATGCAAACAATTTTACATAGCGATCGAAATAAGAATACCAGCAAAAAGTATGATTCCAAAGCGCAAGTATAACTTTGTTTTGAAACTTAAAAGACATTTGTGTATTATTGAGTACATTAAACTAGAATAATTTTATTTTGGGTATAAAAGTTGTTTGTAAATGGATAGCTTGATTTTAGCAATTTTGAGGTCAAAGCTCGAGGCGTTTTGACACTTTTAAAAAACTCTACTCAATGTTACTGACTACATTGATACGAAGTAACACAGGTATATTTAAATTAGCCAGAAAAATTTTAAAGCAAATTTTGCGACTTACATATAAAATATTTTGCATATTATACTAATATTTCAAAAGCAAAGCATATACTTAAATCTCAGAGCAATACCGGAGGTGTACCTGGCGACCAGATACCTGTTGGCGGTTCAATCACAATTCACGAGCAGGTACATAGACAAGTCAATACTATAAAGGTTCCTCAAATTCATTTACCCATCTTTGATTGTTCATATGACCTTTGGTTAGGCTTCAAAGATATGTTCAAGTCGCTAATACACGACAATAGCCAATTAGAACTTGTTCTCAAATTCCAGTATTTGAGGAGTGCCCTTAGATGGTTCCCTACACAAGTTATTCCTTTTTTAGAGCTGTCTTCAAGCAATTATATGTTCGCTTGGGGCCTTCTCTTGGACAGATATGATAGCAACACACTTTTAATTAATAATCATATAAAAGCAATATTCAATTTACCTGTTGTGCAAAGGGAATCAGCAAGTATCCTTCGAAGTTTTGAAGACAGCTTATTTAAATATTTAAAGGCTTTACAAAATTTGCAGCAACCTATTGAGTTCTGTGACACCCTCATCATTTTCATTGTTAGCGGAACGCTAAATAAGTTTACTCTTAGATACTGGTAAACACAAAAACCTCAGAACAGTCTTCCAACACTAGAGGACCTACGTACTTTCCTAGAATAAAAAGCTGACCTGTTGGAATCGTTAGAATCCGATGCGATAAAATTGCCCTTTAAAAATAGCAAGAGCGTGTTCAATACTTTATTCGTATATTCAGCTACAAATGCTGTTTGCTGTTTGTGCAAAGCAAATCATGCCATTCATACATGCCCCAAACTCTTAGTCCTGCCAGCTAAGAGCCGTTATGATGAAATAAAGCAACGCAAATTATGCGTCAACTGCTTACGTAGCGGTCATACTTCCAATTATTGCAAAAGCGCAGGTAGGTGCAAAAAATGCAACGCTCTGCACAATACTCAGTTACACTTTGACCAACTACCTCGTGTTATACCTGTTCAAGACGCGTCATCAGCGGCCAGTCCTGTCAACGGGAACAATCTAATTTACCTGATATTCAAGAAATAGTGTTATCCAGTTGCACATCTGTGACATTCCGACGTTTTGCATCCTAAATTTATTATGCTTCAGGCTTGTCGAGCAGTGCTAGATTCAAGCTCTTAATCACATTTTAAAATAAATCATTTGCGTCAGAAGTTAGGCGTGCCTCTTACAAGCAGTGTTGCTTCAGTGATGGGTACTAATAAAGTAACTTCATATCTCAATTACAGATGTAATGTAGAAATGGCAAGTCTACATTACAACTTTCGAACCACTATATCATGTCTAGTTATTGACAAAATTGGTGCAGATCTTCCAATGCACCAAATAGATGTCTCTCAGGTAAACATCCCTTATCATATTCGGTTGTCGGACCCACAATTCAATACACCCTTTGAGGTTGATATACTGCTTTGTGCTGGTATTTTTTGGAGATTATTATGCATAGACCAACAATTATTGGGACCAGACGGTCCAGTCCTACAAAAGACAAAACTCGTATGGAGCCATTTCACACTTAGCATATCGTTGTAATTTTGCTAGTACTATAGATGTACAATGTCAATAGAAAAGTTTTGGGTGTTAAAGGAATTTGATACAAGCAAACGATCCTTTACTAAGGAGGACGCGCAAATTTGTTTGCAATCCGCAATTCAAATTGTAGTATATTCAATTTGTGACCGAGTACGAAACAATAGACCACATGACAAAGGTTGGTGATGACACAAAAGAGCATCCCACTTATTTTTTCCCTCATCATGGAGTACTAAACGAAAAAAGTGCAACGACTTGATTTAGAGTTGTATTCAGTAGATTTCTTCATCCGAATCTGGAGTGTCGCTTAATGACTTGCAAACGACCGGTCCTCTAGTTCAGGATAAACTTATTTCTCACTTATTCCGGTTTCGTCAAGACCAGTACGTGGTGGCTGCAGATATTTCAAAAATGTATAGGTAAGTACTTGCTACTCCTAATGAGCGGCGACTACAACAAATTATTTGGAAAGAGGATCCGTCTGAACCTATATCCATTTATAAATTAAGTACGGTGACCTACGGCACAACTCCAGCTTCTTATTTAGCAACCCGTTGCTTGGACGATAAATATACCCACCAATTTCCAGGGGCTTCTCAAATTATTTTAAACAATTCTTAAGTGAACGATTTACTTGCAAGTGACCCATGTCCACTAAAACTTACTCAATGGGTCATAGAAGTCGGCGAAATACTTTCATCCGCTGGATTTCCATTAAGTAAGTGGATTTTCAATTGTTCGTTTATATTGTCAGAAATGAGCTTAAATAACGACAATACAGAACTTCATTTCTGGAAAAATCAGCAGACAAGATCAAACGTTCCTTAACAATCATTTCATTTATGGTCAGATTTTTCAGTCGTTCTACATTGGTTAAAAACTAACCCTCATTTTTTGCAAATTTTCATAAGTTATCGAGTTTCTTCATTACAGTTCAATGCTAGTTTTGCCACATGGAAACATGTGAAAAGGGAAGACAACCCTGCTGGCATAATATCAAGGATTGTACTTCTAAAGAAGCTATTTCACAATCTACTTTGGTGGCATGGGCCAGACTGGCTACAACTACCGGAAACCCAATGGCAAGATTTATCAACTGAAGTTCTAAATTCTGTACCTGATCTAAAAATCTCAAGGGAAAAAGCACTATTAGTGCACCGTCGTGACATTTCTATTTTAATGGAAAGCTACTCCACTATGACTAAGCTCCAACGAGTAATTGCGTTTTGCATTTGTTTTATCTTTAATGCATCTCAAAAAGATGTCCAAAAGAGAATTATGGGCAACTAATCCAGTCATGAACTACAGAACTCAAATCTTTAAATAAGCATAACGCTATTACTAGGAATAGCAAAATATTAAAGTTAAATCCCTTTTTGGGCGAAGAAGGGTTATTACGAGTAGGTGGGAAACTCCAATACTCCGACTATTCTCTCGACAAAAAGCATGCTTTAATTCTATCGAAACATAATCATTTAACAAGACTTATTTTCCAGCACGGACATAAAATTTTATGTCAATGCTGGGCCTCAATTATTCTTAGCGTCAATTTGTGAAATCTATTGGCCTGTTTCGGATAGAGATCTAGCTCATCAAACGGTACAAGGCTGCATTGTTTGTTTTCGTGCTAAGTCAAAGGCAAATACTTTAATGGCGCCATTACCGAAGAAGAGAGCACATCCTGCTCCTCCTTTTCCAATGGTGGCCGTTGATTGGGCTGGTACTTTTTTATACAAGGATCGATTAGGTCGTCGTTGCAAACTTCTAACATGTTACATAGCCATATTTGTGTGCTTTGTAATTAAGACTGACCATATTGAATTGGTCGCAGACTTCTCTTCAGACGCTTTTTTAGCGGCATTGCGTAGATTTACTGCACGCCGGAGCAAACCTTTACATTTATATTCTGATTATGGCCGATCGTTTGTCGGAACTCCGTCTGCGTTAAAACAAATCAACGATTTTTTTCTAAAAACGAATCGCAAATTATCAATAACTAAGCATCAGAAAGTATAACATGGCATTTTATACCTGCTTATGGTTCTCATTTTGGGGGCATATGGGAAGTAGGTATAAAATCCCTTAGATTTCATTTAAAACGTTTAGTCAGCTGCCAATCTTATATCATTGAACAATATTCTACTATGCTGGTTCAGTTAGAAAGTGTTTTAAATTCGCTTCCTTTGACTCCCTTTTATCCAATCCAGAAGATTTAAAACCTCTTACGTCAGTTAATCTTTTAATTTGAGGTCGATCAAACGCAATTGCAAAATGAAAGCCTACCTTCTTCTTTATAAGAAATATCTTGTTCAGTACCACAGGTGTCACCATTCTCTTCTAGAATCTCCTACTCCTCTTCATTTGATCGGTCATCAAATATCACCTCACTTTGTTCTGATTTATTTTCCTTTAGGCGTTCTTCCATCAATTTGTCCAATCGTTTCAGTTCTTTTTCTAAGGTCACATTCCATACTTATAAATAACACAACAGTAAAGAATGATATAGCAAAAACTTTGAGATATACCGTGTGTTCTACAAAACGAAACGAAGGCTATAGCACCTTCAATTGTGATTTAACCTTTAACAAACCTACATATTTTGTAATAAAACAGTTTTAGCTACAACTGAGCAATGAAATCTTTTTTACAGACATTCGTGTGTTTGTAGTGACGTTTCTTTAACATTTTCAGATATTTGTAATTCTTTTTTTTGTTCTGGAACTGGATTAATTAATAATATTTCTTCCTTTTTTGTTATATATTTGTCAATAGCACCAGCATTTTTTAATCTCTTCGTCTCGCATAAGTTTTTTTTTTCGGTATGCAGCACCAGATAATTTAATACGTTTCGACTCTGACATTTTATTATAATATACGTAAACAGTACACAAAATTAAAAACAACGTTAATAACGTACGTACGTTATACACGACCGAGTAATAATTCGGAACTGACTGAATAACTTGTATATACATCCCGGGAATTACATTCCATACATAATACTATAATAGCAGAAATCATAAGTTCGACACTAAATCTTGTTTTATGCACTTAATATAAAATATTTTATAAAATGTTTTATCCAAATTCTTTCGCACTTAAATTATTTATGCCGCCCCTAAAATTTGCCGCCCTAGGCAGTTGCCTATTTTGCTACCGCATTGGGCCGGCCCTGTATATATATATATATATATATATATATATATAAATATGGTTAGTTAAAGTTTAAATCACAATCGAAGGAGTTACATCTTTATGCCCGTTTTGTAGAACACATGGTGTACGCGTAATTCAGATTCGAGCTTTTAGGCATCAGAATTCGCTGCGGATTCTTAGTCCGTATATAAAGTAAAAAGTCTAACTAAAGCACACTTTGACAAACGGATAGGTACACAATATAAAGCATCTATGCCCATGCAGATACTCAGAAGACGGACCGAATTGCATGGTCATCTTACCTGCAAGTTTAAAATAAAAAGAGCTACGGAGTAATAGTGCTCGTGCGTGTACCGCAAGATTCAAAATTGTCAAATTCCAATTCAATTACATTACATTTGATTTTTTCCAATGCTCCACCCGAAGGTACTACATTGGCCAGGAAACGAGTTTTTTTTACCTGGAAAATTTGGAATTTTGCCGAACCCTTGCTGTTCCAAGCAAGGTAGGGATCTTTAACGTGCGTGACAACACTCACACACGGGACCTCCATTTTACCTCTCATCCGAACGAGGGTGTATTTTTGTGAAAAATGCTCGCCTAACATTTTTCAAGTGGACCGTGTCGGGATTCGAACCCGGGACCTTGGGCGTAGTAGTCACACACATACCACTACGCCACGGAGCCGCCCCAATTCAATTACAGTAGGTTTTATCTTTACAGAATTGTTAGAAACAATGTAGGTAAAGGCTCTGAAAGAAGATTTATAAGAATATGTCATGCCAAGTGAGATACGATAAGTAGGTTGGTCGATTAAATCTCTGTTAGTTCATTATTCTCAAGTTCGACAACTAATCACATTTTATTAATGTACGTTACCTCTATTGATTTGATCATCAACTGCCTAAGTGGATTATTAGCTAAGTCATAATCATGCACAGGTTGAATGGCTAGAGCCGCACGAATTTACAGCAAGTTTGGTGTTCAAGTGTTCAAGTAATAATCTAATAAGATATAATGTTTTCCGCCTCAATGAATACTCGTATGCATTTTATAACCCGCTTATGTATTGGTATAAAGCTAAATTCTACATACTCGTACTTTGAAATTTAGTTTTGGTTAGTGTAAGAGGCATTACCTAAAATTAAAGCTAATAAAATTAAACAAGTTGGCAGAAAATTTAGGAACTAACAATATACGGTTGAGTTTTTACCTCTACGGTCCGCTACACGTCTATTACGTTTGCTTGTCCAACTTTTTGCAAGGTTCACAAAGCTAAACCCAGTAACTTACATGTTAATCCCTAAAAGTCAACTTGTAGTAAAAGGAAATAGCATTGGACAGTGCTGCGTAGCTTTCAATTTCCGCTTAAAACGCGAAGTGACGTTGCTTCTATTTCTCCTTTTCTTTTGAAAATGGGTGACAATGTTGGCGTGTTCATTTCCAGCAAAAGAAATATTGGCTCTCTAGTACATTTATAGTGTAAATAAGCAGGAGTGCTGAAACAGTGTGATGGTTTCAGTTGCTTTTAGGTCAATTAGAGTTTCTAGAAACGTATTGTTCCATGTACAATTGCACAAACTTTGTGATACGTTCAACATTATTAAATAAACAGTATAATTAATTTGTACGGTGCCTCACAACTAGGTGGTGCTTAAATATAACCGGTTGAGGTTTTGCTTTATAAATTTCATTATTGAGCAAACTCTCGTCCGTTATATTTATGAAAACCGAGTAATTGCAGGAAGACAGAGAATTTTTTATCAAAGTGGTGTAAGTAATTATATAAGCCATTGACTACAAACAAAGTTTACAGTGGCTGATGGGCTGACGTCATATAGAATATAGATCATGTTGTAATATACGCAACTAGCTTTAGACAACCTCAGAGACGTAATAACTTTAAAACTGAGATAATCGCGAAATATTTACTTTAAACAGTGCACGCCATTTGAATTCATATAACGCAGGTGCTACGAGTGGGTTGATACTGAAAGACACTATCACCATCTTAGGTTTGTGGCACGTACGAGTGAGTTTCCTAGCTGATCGTTGTTGATGCAGTTTATGCAAACTGAGTTATTACAATTCTATACGATCATATGCGGGTTTGAGCTGTATCGTAATTTTATACAATACAGATACAACACCGCATGACTGTAAAGGCAGTGTTAGATCAACTTATGTCAGTGGTAGAGATAATCGCGAAGATGATCAGAATGTAAGTAATTAACAATCAGAAAACAAACAAAGAACATTGAGAATTTTTGATGATATTTAGCACAAACGGAAGCATCATGGGGAAAGCAGCAGATAACCGCAAGAACATCTACGCTACCACCTTGGAATCTGGAAAAACACAAAAACAAGTATTTCAAAAACATTAATCCGGAAATAAAAATACTGCAATGGAAATAAAGATGGCTAAGATTAATAAAAGATTGATGACTCATAACGCAAAGAACCACACACGTAACAAACTGATATTGCACGTTCTCGCAAACCCTAGCACTGACTGTGTGAGAGTGCATTGATAGTCTATTCTGTGGTGCAAACGATTTTCTTCGGTAAGCAATAATAAAAAATCAGGGTTTAGAAAAATTCATTTTGTGAGTATCACGAAATATCTAAGTAGACCTAATCAGTAGGTGTTGCTCCGTACATTGCAATCTGTAGAATGTAAATCTGGATCAGCCTACAAAAGGGAAGTATGGTGATAATAGACTAAAAACCATTACCCAAAATATACTTTATGGAACTGTCGACTTTGTAAACGTTTTCCAGTCCGTACTTTTTAGTAATATTAAAAACTATATGACTAAACATAGATACCCAAGAAATTACGTTGTCTTATGTTGCTACTGAATATAAATAACAACATCCTACATTGGCGTTATATGTACTTTATTTAGAGCATTCCATAGATGCGTTACTGTGGTAGTCCTAGTAGCGATATATGCCAAGCATTGAAAATCAGACAATAATTAAACGTGTAACCTCCGGCTAGCTTGGGTTTTTTATGGTATCGCCGCTTTTAGCTCTGCGAATAATTAATGGTACTTGAAATTAAAACGATTATTTCTTTAAAGTATAAATAATTCTGAACTACTAAAAATGTAAATTCGATAGATTTTAAAACACATAAACTAAATGAAAGTCAACAAAATCGGTAATAAAGGTTTTCGTGTTAGCACGTCTTACTCTCACGACAACCTGCATTGTACTGCTTTAACCCACCTGGACATGTCTTGACTTGTATGCTAGCGGAACGTATGGCGGATCCAGGTTTGTCACCTCCAGTATTCTTGGGTGTGGCGCTACACACTCCCCCTCTAAACTGCACTAAGGTTTCCGGGTGAAGTTTAGGATTAACGTGTGACACAATCTTCTTGGGTCTTCCTCGCGAGCGTTTTGGCACAACCGGCACTAGCACTGTCACTCTCACTTCGTATAGGCTTTTTGAAACGATGATAAAAGGTAGGAGTTACAATTTCCAAAATGACATAAGGACGATCTCTTCTCGGGGCAAACTTCGATGTAAAACCCTTTTTCAAATTACATAGAACATGGGTCTACAGTAAGACTTTGTCGCCTAAAGAAAAGTTTTCCGACCTTCTATGTTGATCACTGAATTTTTTCCTACGATCTTGCTGTCGCATGAGATGTTGTTTAGCATCCATGAGAGCACAGCTTAATTTCTTAAGATATGGCGTTATGCGTGGTACAAAATTTTCAGCTTGAACTACCTTCCTAAAATCATGGGTCACGTCCATGGGTGCAAGTAATTCTCTTGCAAACGTGAGATAAGCAGAACTGTAGCCAGTAGCTTCTGTGTATGTTGAATTTAACGCAAAAGCTATACTTGGAATATGTTTTTCCCATGTAGTATGTTCATTTTGTACAAGTTTGGATAACTGGGTTTCTAGATCGCGATTTTTTCGTTCGATGGGGTTACTTTCTGCATGATACATAGGTATAAATGGAGTCTGTACATCAAAGCAATAAGTGACTTTTTGAAACACCTCACTTATGAACGTACCTCGTTGTCGCTAATTAGTTTTCGAGCAGTTCCATAACGTAAGAATATTTCTTTTATCAAAATTTTTGCACAAACGTCTGCAGATGCAGTTTTTAATGTAAACATTTCTACCCATTTGGTTGCTACGTCTTCACAAATTAAAATCCATCTATTTCCACTTTTTGTTTCCGGCAATGGTCCGAACAAATCTACTGATAAGGTATTAAAACGTTGAGTTAGTGCAGGAGTTTGTAACAATCCAGCTGGTTTAAGGTTTGAGACTTTGTACCCCTGGCAATGTATACAAGTTCTCATATAGTTTTCAATAAATCTGCGCATTCCAGAAAAATAAAACTCTGTAGCAATCTTTTGGTAAGTCGGTCAACTCCGTAATGTCCAACAGTAGCAGCATCGTGATACTGTTTTAATATTTCTGTACGGTACTCGAAAAGTATGACCAATTGGGGATTTTCTGAATTTGAATCCGGTTCAAAATGGTATAAGATTCCTTTGGATAATATATAACTTCGTTCCATCCATCTAATAAGTTCCAATAAATTTTCATCTACAAGAGCATCGACAATTCTTTTAATTTCGGGATCCTCTAATTGTTTATCACGGAAATTTCCGGCACCAAGGTTCGATAACTCAACAGTCACAGAACAAAAGAGCAATTCGTATAATCGTCATGTATACAGAATGGCCTAGACAATCCATCAGCAATTACATTCAATTTACCAGGAGTGTAAACTATTTGCATGTTCAAGCCCTGAATTCAAAGACTCCATGTAGCAAGTATACCAGACGGCGTTTCTAGAAAATCTACACCCAAAAGAGTGTGGTTATTTTTTCCTCCGGCAAAATCATAAACTTGGTCCGAATTGTTTTGCTTTGAATTTCTACATCAGTTTCAATTTTTCAACAAAACACCTTCTATCGGCGAATGAAAGTTTTGCAAAAACTTCAGAAAATTTCTAGCCTTTTTCTTTAAGCAATTGATATAAAGTGTGTCCTGCAATTGAAATTTGAGCTCCTGAATCAGCAATTCTAGTTCCGTGTACACCGGCAATTGAAATATTTAACAAAGGTCGAAAATTTTCGTGTTTTTCGAGAAGAGGTATCGAAACTTGATAAAATGTAGTCGAACACATATTCACATTTGAAGAATTGTTACCTCGACACTTAGGACGTTTAGACCTTGTAACTTCAGGCATACCACAGCCATAGCAAGGAATTTTCTTGTCGGTCGGATGACTTTGCGTCGGCATAGATTTGTCTTCCGTGTCAGAAATAGTAGATTCTTTCATTATTAATTTCTTACAATTTTTGCGTGAGTGACCAAAGTATTTGTAATACATGCATTTTATCCTGACCTTTTTTGTTTCAACGATCATGGATACGTTTTCTTTTGAATTTTTCTCGTTTAGGGAAAGTATTTCACATAAAGATCGTTCGATATCACGAGTACATTCGAGAAAATCATCAAATTCTTTAATATCTTGATGTACGAGTCGTTTCCAAACTCTGCGGTTCAGAAGTCCATAAATTATATCTAATTGAGCTTCTGTTGGTAAAATGTATGGTAATTGAGCAATTAGTGCTCGAATGCGACAAATACAAAATTCACATGACTCATCAATATTTTGTTCTTTCGAGAATAATTCTCTGAAATTTAACGGCGGTGGAAGTTTCTTTGAATAGGCATCTTTCAATGCGTTGATCGCTTCTTCCCAAGTATTTGTGGAGGGTTTTACGCCTTGCCACCAAGTTGCCGCTACACCTTCTAATAAAATGGACAGTCCACGAAAAGCGTTAGCGTCTGACACTTGTAAACAATTTTGGAACGTTTGAACGTTATCTCAAAATGCGTCCACGTCAGCATCCGGTTTTCGATTAAAACGAGCCGTAAATTTTGTAAAGTTGCCGTGTATTATCGTTTGAAAATAACTGAAAGACGTCACTCCGTCGGACGGTGTTTGTTCTCTATTAACACGCAGCAAATTTAATGTTTCTTCGTTCATTATTTTATTTGATTCGCGTATTTCTTTGATTAAGTCTAAAAATTGTGTCTGCGTCATTGTAATGTTTGAATTTGAAGTGCTTCCATTATTTGCATTTTCAATGTTGACATCAACAGGTGTTTGCTTTTTCGGTGACATAAACATAGCGATTGGAACCGAAAAGATTAATCAGAACACTGTCAATGTTAGCATATATATATATATATATATATATATATATATATATATATATATATTGGCGTGATGAGGGGTCACGAGAGGTGATAGAAACCCAAATTTTACAGACATAGCCTACTAAAATATAAAAAAATGCAGAAAAAGTAGAAGTTTCCGAAAATTTATAGTTACACCCTATATAATACAAGTCTACGTTTGCCAAGCGGAAAACGCAAGTTCCGTGTGTATAAATACACCCTGTATAAGCATATTGTAAGTACATAGCAATTAATATGTGCAGTAGCAAAAAACACAAATTTAAGCCGTGCCTGTAAATAATCACTCTAAGATAAATACACAGCCATTTATTTTCACTTATTAATTATCAATACATTTTAGATGCATATAAAAATGTTCTTTTTTTGCTGTTAGTAGCATAGAATAGTGCTTGCTTTACGCATTTAGCGTAAGAACTATGTCAATCTTGTTACAATAATAACGCTTTAACATTGCTTATGTGTATTAAAACACGTTTTACTGTGAAGGCAAATATTTTATATAAAAATGCAACTTATTTGCATTATACAGCTTTAAATTAATTACATAAATTGACTTTTGTATTACATAAATTCATTTTAAATAAAGAATTCTCTAGAATAGTCAAGATTAGGAAAGAAATTTTGGGAGAATACATCAATCTCGTTTGAACTCATTAATAAATATACATTTATTCTACAATTCTTCCAGGACATTTAAAAACCCATAAAAATCGATAACAAAAATATATTAGCTTTTGCAATCACTGTAGGAGAGATGCGCTGAGACACAATAACCGTGTGTGTTAGAGAAAGACGGACAATGCACATTGATTGACACTAAAGAGGTAATAAAACGCGACGATTTCGACGCTAATGAGGGATTGCAAAATCTTACATCATTACGGACGGTGTAAAATGTTCCTTACAAAACTAAAACGTACTAGAAAAGAGATAATTTTTGTATATAAAAGAGGACTTTTATTAAAAACATTTATTCCTAAATTCCATCGCAAAAATGTTACTTCGAGAAAAGAATTTCGAAGCTGTTGTTTTCAGTATGCGGTTCGCATACCTTAATCTAATAATTACGATGTAACAGTGAATATAGAAGCGTTTCCTAAAAATGCAGTTATTTGAATTTGTAATATACAATGACGAGGGAAAATTCTTCGAGACACAAAAAGCTACTTTAAAAATATAATTAAATAATTGGTACAAAAATTTAAGCAAATATGCATGATTTTGTAAACTGAGATTTGAACGTCAATTTAAAATAAAGCCACGATGCCGAAGATATCTAATACTGTTAGTTAGGAATTGGAAATACGCTTCTTGGATTTTTGCAAGTATTACTTATAAAACATTGTTTGTAACTGATGTTTGATTTTGTCATTTAATTTAAGCTAGAATAAGTACTAATCATATAATTTTTTTTTGTTTTTGTACGCGTATTTACCAAGGAAAGTGTGGTCGAAACACTCTAATTTTTTTAATAAATTATCTATCCAGGATTTTTTGGCCAAACAAACCTTACAAGCGTGGGAATTAAAGTCAGGTAAACTACCCATTAGAGAAGAGATTTAGTGCTGTAAATTAAAACCTACATTAAGCGAGGAACATTTTTTGATAATTATGTACTTGTTAGGAATAAGGTTATGTTTGAAAGAAAGGATGTAGTAGATGTTCTATATGCTTTTGTGTGCGAGAAAATATTTTAGACTGTATAGATATTTTTTTGATATTGCTGTTTGATTTCATTTTGAAATCTCCACTAATTCGTTGAGCTAGTCAGGCAAAGAAAAGTTAGAAAGAAAGGTAAGTCAACAATTTCAAACTTTACAATTTGCTGTATCTGTATCACAGTACTCCTTTGCCTATGATTTTTATATATAACATCCGTTCTTCAGTAACACAAGCTGGCGCTAGTTATTCAAATTAAACTGTGCTTTATTTAAGTGGAACAAACAAAAACGTACAATTCTAAATAACTAAACATCCAACATTGTGAATTGCTGATTAGTTATAAAGGACTTGATCTAAACACAAAAAAATCCGACATGTTTTGCTTTAAGGTATTCTGCAAAAGTTATTTAAGGTATACGGATTTGTCAGTAGATGACGGACTTTATAGATAGTATTGGAAGGAACTTTTATGCAAATTTGAAAGACGTTTTCAGTTTTGGCGATAATATTTTATACGATTTTAATTTAAAGAAAAACGTGAATGTAACCTGTAAAAATAAAAAAATATAGAAGAAGGCCAGTTTTTTTAAACATTCAAATTTTTATAAAGACGAGTCCCTTTGTTAAGGTGCCACTTTTACAATTATACTAATTATGGTATAATTTAAACCTTCTCGCGTCGCTAACCCTTGTCCTTAAGTATTACGTCCACAGATTCAGCTGCATGTTAACAAACAATCCAGGAGCTTAAATGGTCTCTACAGGAAGCCGAGGCTATTTGCTGCTTTTCAGGTCCGGGTCAATAAACAGTAGTTCCTTTTGCAGGCACAAATTCTACAGGCGATGGTACCTACGAGGTAGCGGAACACGATAGTGTGTTTAGGTAAGAGGAAAAAGGCAACAGGGACAAAAGAGGGATGACTTAGTCAAAAATTACCGCACACACGTCCGATCTCTTTAAACGCCGATAGTGAAATCTTTAATATTAAGATGCGATACTGTAGTGACTCACCATTCCACCCTTCTCACGGTCAACTGCGCTAACCGCATCCACATTCTTTAGCCTGGAAAAACAAGGGTATGCGTTTTACATACCATAATTCATTGTGTTAATATGCTGGGGTTTGTAGGGAACTATAATCGTGAAACGTATACCTAGAAACTAAAATTAAGGATGGGAACAACTTTCCCGTGCTGAGTTTAAAAATCACTAAAATTTAAATATTGAAATAAAATGTAGAGCCCAAAAGATGTACCAAGATTAATCGTTTCCCGTCAAATTCACTGCAGGTGCATTTATTCCAGCTATTGTGTATCACATGAAATTTTTGTCATGGTATAAAGACAATCATTCGCCTTATTCTGCCATTAGTAATAACAGCTTGTTGTAGGTAAACAACATGTAACATTGTTTGTGGGTACGTGACACTATTCTTAACCAAAATAACGCATCATGGAACATCTAGTAAAAAATCAATTTTAGATTGTAGGGGACTATCGCCATGCACTTATTCGCTACCATTTTCTCATTTCTAATTGTAATTTTTCTTCGCTTCGAAAAGTTAGTATATTATAAACTAGAAATGTCGGGAAAAACTCTGATTAATAAATTTCTTATGTAATCAGAGTTTCTAGTTGTAGTTTTAAGATATAGTACCTAGTAAATGATGTTTCTGAAGACAAATCCACATGCAACAATTTAACATCTAACACGATTAGATTTCCAGATCAAAAGTGACACGAGTTTAGAAACTAGAAACAATGTGGTATAGTGGTAAAATGTACTGTTAGAGTAAAACGTACGTCTAGAGTTTAACGACTCCAACATAGTTGGTGGTGTTAGTAAAGGACACAAGGACAGCCGAAATGACTACGAGTTAATCCTGCAAATCCTAACAGAACTTATGAGCTAAGGAACTTTCACCTTTTCAAATCCCCTAACGTGGCAGGGGCTATTAGTAATTAATATTCCTCGGGTATATTTGAGAGGGAAAATTTATACCATAAATAATTGAGAAAGTCGGCTTTCAGGAACAAAAGGGCATTTCATCATTGACGTTTGACTTTGCTGCTTTGTAACAAAAGGGAAAAGCTGCTCCTAAACTTTGAAAGAAAACTGAAGGAATATAAACTTTTTAGCACTGTTAACTTGGACTAACTTCAATCCAATATTTGTTTTTAATATACCGCGAAAGCTGAGAATAGCAAAAACATTTTGAAAGTTTACGCTTATAAGGTAGTAACTCAGCTGCTCTATGGTAGTATTTTCATTAAATTTCTAACAACCCCGCATGCCATTGCGAACTTATAGGGGCACTGCCGTCCAACTGCAAACGCTCCTGTCTATTTCAGGTAGATTGAAGTACTACCTTTGTGAAAACGATATATGACGACGATCTGTGGTTGTTTAGCCATATTTGCATATGAAGGGCAGTGGATCAACAAATGTTGATTGGAATTATAGATACTGTTGTTAATTCTTTTATTAACTCTTAACTACAATCTAATACAGGGAATCATTAGAACTTACCCTTTTTATGATCAATTCCATATGTGCGGTGTAACTTAAGTCTGCTTAAACATGTCTAGTTGAATGTAAAGTAGAATAGAATAACGTAAAGTTATTATATGGCTACATAATTCAAAATTCGTGCCCAGCTACAGGTTTCGTAGTTAACTTTAGTACTTGTTCTATGTGTTGTGTTCTTTGTACTTTGGAATGTAAAGTGAGAACAAATGCAAGTATGGGTTTGAAATGTTATTTAGGCCCGTTTAATGTACGTCAAATGGTTAGATAACCGTCCACAATTTGAGGTTGTTAGGAGTAGGACGCAAGCTGGTTAAAGTGTTGGAGGATGTAGGTTACTGCCAATGAGCTGATTGGAGAAATAAGCAAAAAGTTAGTACCTTGCTTATTTTCTAGAATTTTAATATAGCCTTGCACTGTCAATATTTATGAGTATGTTTTCAGTTTTGAACCCGAATTTGTAAAGTTTGTGACGTTGCGGTGTGGTTTTTCGTATAGCGATACGCCCATAAAATAATGCCACAATGACGGAAAAAACGACGCGTTAGGAAACAGCAATAGGAAAAAAAATGCTTCAGAGGTAATGTTTTCCATATATGAAATTGTGTAAATGTCTATAAAGCAAAGAAATGTGTCAAATCTACATTATGCTCCATCTGCACATGGATAATAGAAAAAATAGGAATTCCATCGATTAATGATAATGACTATTTGGAGTAATACCCAAATCAAATTTTCAGGCATCAGGTCATGAAAAAAAGTGACAGGTTAAATTGGCACAGGGTTTGAGCGACGTCCTTATGGTTCAGTTCACTGCACTAATTTCAGATTACTCTAAGTCGTCAAACTCTTATGCCTTTAAGAATAAATAGTTAATTTAAACCTTTCTAAGAAACTGCTTAACGATTTTATGAATTTTTCAGGATAGCCACTACCACAGTGAGAAATCCATTTAGTTGCAATTTTTTTGTACGTTATCTTTCAAACAAGTTGCTAGGTACACTTTTGGCGCCAGAAAATCTAGTCGATGATCCACAGAAGATTTCGATAAAGTACCGAAAACCTAAACTGTACTAACAAGCACGTTTGCCAACTTTCTCAATGGGACGGTAGTGTAAGTTTTTGAAGAAGGTTCTGGAATGCTATCGTGTATGAAACGAATAGTAATCGCTAAATATTTTGGACATCACCTAATCTCGAAACACGCAGATTTCTAGCGAAAGGGCTTAGAAATAATAACAGGCGTATGCCAAACTCCGCAATCAAAAAAGTGATTCTGGCCTAAACATTGCATGAAAAATAATAGAGTATACTAATGCTAAAACCAACCTATAATAAACATTGTACTAAAAACATTAATGTACCTATTTACAAAACTTCTAACTGAAAAGAAGGTTTCCAAGACAAATTTTAAATTATCTGAATACTAATTACGTTTCTTCTGCAATAAATGCCTACACAAGGATTTTCATCTTAACATAATAAATGAATGCAGTATGTAACGTTGTTTTTAAGATTAAAGTCATTTAGTATTTAAAACGTCTTTTACGATGAACGAAATGTATTTTAAGGTATTTTTCTAGAAAGTAATTATTTACACAAACGTTGAAATGAATAACACAATCAATGAATACTAATTTTGAAATTGGACTTCGTTCTTATGCTTTATAAATGCAATAAGACTCATTTCATGCTAAATGAAACGTATTATAAAGAACATCCGTACGCGGATTTTGAACAAACACAATCAATAGATTATACAATGATACTTGTATTTTCCAGGAGAAAACTAAAACGCTGGGATTTTGAAATTGAGCTTCTTCTTAAATGGTATCTCACAACACCATATGTAGCAAAGATTTTATATGGGAATACACCGATCCAAGAATCTTATGAGAATATCATACTGAGTAGAATTGAATATTGGGACATTTTATTTTTCTTCGCCTTGGGATCTGTTTTCTCCCAGAACTCGGCAATCTATGACCTCTCGTGATCACATTATCACATAAATATATAAATATATAAATATATAAATATATAAATATATAAATATATAAATATATAAATATATAAATATATAAATATATAAATATATAAATATATAAATATATAAATATATAAATATATAAATATATAAATATATAAATATATAAATATATAAATATATAAATATATAAATATATAAATATATAAATATATAAATATATAAATATATAAATATATAAATATATAAATATATAAATATATAAATATATAAATATATAAATATATAAATATAAATATATAATATATAAATATATAAATATATAAATATATAAATATATAAATAGAATATATAAATATATAAATATATAAATATATAAATATATAAATATATAAATATATAAATATATAAATATATAAATATATAAATATATAAATATATAAATATATAAATATATAAATATATAAATATATAAATATATAAATATAAATATATAAATATATAAATATATAAATATATAAATATATAAATATATAAATATATAAATATATAAATATATAAATATATAAATATATAAATATATAAATATATAAATATATAAATATATAAATATATAAATATATAAATATATAAATATATAAATATATAAATATAAATATATAAATATATAAATATATAAATATATAAATATATAAATATATAAATATATAAATATATAAATATATAAATATATAAATATATAAATATATAAATATATAAATATATAAATATATAAATATATAAATATATAAATATATAAATATATAATATATAAATATATAAATATATAAAATATATAAATATATAA
Source organism: Platerodrilus igneus (assembly GCA_036346225.1). Taxonomy (NCBI): domain Eukaryota; kingdom Metazoa; phylum Arthropoda; class Insecta; order Coleoptera; family Lycidae; genus Platerodrilus; species Platerodrilus igneus. Next base: position 47,794 of record JARFIW010001536.1, read on the forward strand.
ATATATAAATATATATATATAAATATATAAATATATAAATATATAAATATATAAATATAAAATATATAAATATATAAATATATAAATATATAAATATATAAATATATAAATATATAAATATATAAATATATAATATATAAATATATAATATATAAATATATAAATATATAAATAATAAATATATAAATATATAAATATATAAATATATAAATATATAAACATATAAATATAAACATATAAATATATAAATATATAAACATATAAATATATAAATATATAAATATATAAATATATAAATATATAAATATATAAATATATAAATATATAAATATATAAATATATAAATATATAAATATATAAATATATAAATATATAAATATAAAATATATAAATATATAAATATATAAATATATAAATATATAAATATATAAATAATAAATATATAAATATATAAATATATAAATATATAAATATATAAATATATAAATATATAAATATATAAATATATAAATATATAAATATATAAATATATAAATATATAAATATATAAATATATAAATATATAAAATATATAAATATATATATATATATATATATATAAAGAATGAAATTTATTGGCAATACTCAATATTAGCCACAAGGGCATCCTGTCGACGCTTTGTATTGTACGAAAAATTAATGTTTGAAGTACAGCATCACCAGCCCACAATTTGTGTTCGTGCTGTTTCACCTGACTTTGCAGGTTTTATCAACAGTCGGAAAAGGCAGTTGAACCGGATCTCCTCCGTGCCGACTGTTGATAAAACCTGCAAAGTCAGGTGAAACAGCACGAAGGCACAAATTGTGGGCTAGGTGATTAATGTGTTCGTGTTAAATATTACATCTTTGCTACCCTGTCCTGATGAGCCCCAATTTTCTAGAAAGTAATTATTTACACAAACGTTGAAATGAATAACACAATCAATGAATACTAATTTTGAAATTGGACTTCGTTCTTATGCTTTATAAATGCAATAAGACTCATTTCATGCTAAATGAAACGTATTATAAAGAATATCCGTACGCGGATTTTGAACAAACACAATCAATAGATTATACAATGGTACTTGTATTTTCTAGGAAAAAACTAAAACGCTGATTTTGAAATTGAGCTTCTTCTTAAATGGTATCTCACAACACCATATGTAGCAAAGATTTTATATGGGAATACACCGATCCAAGAATCTTATGAGAATATCATACTGAGTAGAATTGAATATTGGGACATTTTATTTTTCTTCGCCTTGGGATCTGTTTTCTCCCAGAACTCGGCAATCTATGACCTCTCGTGATCACATTATCACATAAATATATATATATATATATATATATATATATATAAATATATAAATATATAAATATATAAATATATAAAATAATATAAATATATAAATATATAAATAAATATAAAATATATAAATATATAAATATATAAATAATATATAAATATATAAATATATAAATATATAAATATATAAATATATAAATATATAAATATATAAATATATAAATATATAAATATATAAATATATAAATATATAAATAATATAAATATATAAATATATAAATATATAAATATATAAATATATAAATATATAAATATATAAATATATAAATATATAAATATATAAATATATAAATATATAAATATATAAATATATAAATATATAAATATATAAATATATAAATATATAAATATATAAATATATAAATATATAAATATATAAATATATAAATATATAAATATATAAATATATAAATATATAAATATATAAATATATAAATATATAAATATAAATATATAAATATATAAATATATAAATATATAAATATATAAATATATAAATATAAAATATATAAATATATAAATATATAAATATATAAATATATAAATATATAAATATATAAATATATAAATATATAAATATATAAATATATAAATATATAAATATATAAATATATAAATATATAAATATATAAATATATAAATATATAAATATATAAATATATAAATATATAAATATATAAATATATAATATATAAATATATAAATATATAAATATATAAATATATAAATATATAAATATATAAATATATAAATATATAAATATATAAATATATAAATATATAAATATATAAATATATAAATATATAAATATATAAATATATAAATATATAAATATATAAATATATAAATATATAAATATATAAATATATAAATATATAAATATATAAATATATAAATATATAAATATATAAATATATAAATATATAAATATATAAATATATAAATATATAAATATATAAATATATAAATATATAAATATATAAATATATAAATATATAAATATATAAATATATAAATATATAAATATATAAATATATAAATATATAAATATATAAATATATAAATATATAAATATATAAATATATAAATAATATATATATATATATATATAATGACAGTATATCAATCTGGAGCTCATCAGACAGGAGTAGCAAGATGTAATATTTAACACGAACACATTATGAGTACAGCATCACCAGCAATTTGCTCGTGTGTTTCACCGACTTTGCAGGTTTTATCAACAGTCGGAAAAGGCAGTTGAACCGGATCTCCGTGCCGACTGTTGATAAACCTGCAAAGTCAGGTGAAACAGCACGAAGGCACAAATTGTGCTAGGTGATGCTGTACTTCCCATAATGTGTTCGTGTTAAATAATACATCTTTGCTACTCCTGTCCTGATGAGCCCCAATTAGGGCGAAACGCGTCGACAGGATGCCCTTGTGGCTAATATTGAGTCACTTGCCAATAAATTTCATTCTTTAATATTATTTTAAGACTCATTAAATTTACATATTCTTTATAATTATATATATATATATATATATATACCTATATATATATATATATATATATATTTATACACAAAGAGTGGTATTAGTTTTATGTCATTAAATTGAGGAGGTGGTAGAGATTGATAGGCTAAACAAAAATCCTATAAGGCATTTTACTCATGGACTGATTTTTAAATACTCGGCCTAGGTCTACCTCAGTAAAAGTTTTAGAACTGCTGTGGTATTACATGTTAATAAAATATAACTCACCTATGCTGGTGTTTTCCTGAATCACATGATGCACGTGAATTGATGTCACAAGTGTTCAAGTTTCACGCATATCACTAAACTACATAATATTTCTAATTACCTAAAGCGTAGTATAATTACAGTTAACTCACAACACTATCTTTACGTGTATTACTAAAGCAGGTTATGGAATTGCATCATGCACTTCCAGTAACAAAGGTGAACAGGAAAACCAGCTTGCTAAATATTTAACACGCTCGGTAAAAAATTATAACCGACTTATAGTGGATTATTGCTTAATTGCTATAATATTCAGGCTACGGGTTCAGAAACCTAATATAGTCGACCAAATCAGCAAAAGGAAATTTTTTTTTTGTGATTATCGTCAGAACTTTAGTATGTTTAAAAAAATTTTAAACTGACTTTTAGTAGCAGCTAACGTTCGTTGGCTTATTTTGTTTTACAGCTCATAGACACCGCATTTCAATAATTTATGTTTACAAAGTGTCACAACTTTGTTGGTCAGCTCTAAAGAATGATATTATTATTTATTTGATTAGTGATGTAACTAAACGTTGCAGAGGTTAAAACAATTTGGATACTTTTTTGTGTGTCCGTTTCTTGCATAACCATTCATTTTAGACCACGAGTTGATGAACAATTTTTGTTTGCCTTGTTGATCTCTACATCCCATAAATTAATGGCATAATACTAATGCCACCCTGTATACCCAGTCAGAGGTGCTGCAACAGCTTTTTATTTTTTTAATACCGTCTGTAGAAGAAATATAAACTAGAATTATTCAGAAATATAGTTAACCTGTCAACTTTACTTTAAAATGTTATGATATTCCGGAGAAACAATTAGCTTCTGCAAAATTGCTTTTGCATTACTCAAACTTTACACAGCATTAGAATTACTGACTTAATATGTTTAACATGTTTACAGTTTCTGAACATAGTAAACGAAAAACTTAATAGCAGTTTAATGTGGCATAATCCCTTACAACAAATTGGCTTTCCAAATTTGTTATTCAACTTGTACGTGCCGTGGCACTCTTGGCTTTAAAGTACGTACAATAAAATGTAGCAAATTGCAAGTCACGTTTCTTATTCAAAAGGAAACACATCCCTTAAGGTATAGGGCAAAGCTATTCTTTAGAAAGAGAATTTGGTATCCACTAGAGATGCACTTAATTACTAAAGTTAAATGACGACGTTAGCTGATTGTACTTTTACAGTGCGTTGCGGAACATATTAATAATTCCTTCGTTTATAACCATGAAGCCGTAGCCCTGAAAAGGCTATTGTTAAAAACCTTTCACTTTATTCTTTGAATTATGGTCGTTGGATGGTACGTTTATCACAATCTTTCAAGACAATAACAACTCTTTGCTTTCTTTAGGTTTTCGTACTCATTTTTCAAAGGAACAACGTCAAAGTATAAACAAAAGTAAAGATTTCGGATATTGCGTATCGCACACGTTATTCTGATATTTATGGAATAAGGTATCCAATACAAGAGAAGGGCTACGTCACATTAAACTCTGCTCCTTTTTAAAGTACATTAGCTTTCGGTGGTGCTTACTACAACGTAATGGAACTATACCAAATTAAACTTAGTATAAAGTTTAGAACGGCGGATTTAATTACTTTAAGACCCAAGAAATTTTGTAAGTTTAAGGAATTTCATAAGGTCTTTTGTTCAGTGTCCACAACGTCACTAATTAATGTATTTATGTGGGTCTATATACTCCTTATAGGAGAAGCTACTTCATTAAACATAAATTATACGACAATTTTGGCAAAGGCATTCTCAAGCTCTTTATTTGAAATTCACGCTAAGACAACTGTAGAAGTTTTCAACATCGTTTTAATGGCGTATAAAAAAGATTCTATTTCGTACTCATCGCCTTTAGGAAAAAACATTTGTATAAGAGTTTTTGTTTTATAAACTAGAACAGTGCTTAGACGTAGAGTATTTTTCCGTAACAATTCAAACATAATCTCAGATGCATAAAAATGTTTCAACCAAACCTTGCCTTATTAATTCGAAATTGTAAAAATTTTTAAATTACGGGTATGTAATATCAATGGGAGTAAGTAATACCTATAAAGAAAATATATATTGTTCAATTTAGGTAGTTTGGCAATCTGGATTTCTCTGCTACATTCGTACCTGTCTAGATTACACTACCTTTTAACAAATCTTTACAGTTAGTTGATAAGTATTTTTAAAAAAAGGTATCTAAGGAACCCTCTATTCGATTAGATTCAGCTTCATGACTTCCTTCTCTTCTTCATACCGCAATGTCTGCATTTCCGCCACGTTATGGTTTTCTATGTTTTAAGGCTTTTAGGTCGTTTAGAGACTCGTTTGAAATAGCGTTTTGGAAATTTTATTGTTAAGAGAATTTTAGACGGGAATCAACTTTTTGCGGTGCAAGAAAATCAGACCTTCCGCCCTCTAAATGTTTGAGTATGCAAACTATCTTGTTTCAGAAAACCTAGTATATTGGTTAAGTTCGTAAACTTTTAGTGTTAAAATCAAAAATTGAGGAGTCCTCTAAAAAATCATACTTTATTTTTCTATTATCGTGTGTGGTAATTACTTTCCAATCGCATCCATGTTTTTCCAGTGAGCTGAATAGTATGCTTTCTAGCCTATTTTCAGTTCTCTTATTTTTCGCTATTTTCTAACAGATTTTTATATTATTCTTTTAATGTGGTAGATATCTTCATGTTTTCAAGTATATCGATTTACCCCCTATCTCTAGTTTTTGTTTCCTTGCAGAAATATATATTATGCTGTGATAAGGGGTTGTTTAAGGGTGTATTTTATAACAATGGTCGTTTAGGAATCATAAATTATAATAGGAAGCAGAAAACTGCATTTATTTGGGAGAAAATTAAGTACTTGGGATAGTTTGTAAACAGTAAGCAGTCAACACCCTGTATATAGAGTATAAGTAGTTTTAAGCGACGCAAATAGAAACAATAAGACGCATAGTTAGCATAGAAATAAGTAATTCATACATTAGGTAGATAACAAATATTTAACACCCGGTATATAGAGTTTTAGTAAATTTAGGTAATGCAAATAACGATATTATTCAGTGGAAGCACGCGTATTTATAAGTAAGCATAGTTCATATAATTAAACACGCATTCAAAAAAATTCTAATCAGTTATGATGATACGGAGATAAGAAATAAAGCTTAAAGAAGCGTAGTGTAAGTGCGTACAAACAATTAACAATTTTGATAAGTAAAGGTGATTAAAAATGCGTAAATAAATAAGCATATATAAAAATTGAAAGTCGAATTGCATCAGATATTTGTGTACAATATGGAAAAGCGATAATATTACTCAAAACACCGCATGGGCTGATAACGAAGCAGCTGCAAGCAAACAACAATTACTTGAGAGGACGAGAATGTTACATCAGAAAACTACTTTAAGTGTAGAAAATGGAAAGACTTGATTGGTTAAGATTAGCGACGGGCTTGTAAGCCTTGCCCACAGACGAAGTGGAATATCAATCATATATTAACAGCGACAATGATAATGAGCTCAGTTCTCAACACAACAAAGGCCGAGGTGCGTCACTTTGAACCTAAGAATAACGCGTAAGAATAATATTTAAAAGTGAAAATTGTTTAAGTGACAGATAGTGCGACGAAGATGAAAATTTCTATTGCCGATTAAACGTAAGTAGATTTTGGGGAATTTATTTAAACTAAAATATAATAATAATAATAGGGCTCTGAGGCTGGTGAGAATAAATCTAAGTTGGAGGCGGATAAAAATGTTCCAAGTGCGACGACAATAATTCGAGAGAGATTTGATAAATCTAAGTCTCACAATAAGAAATCCAAGTTTGGGGTGCATAAGTCAAAGTTTAATAATAATAATCCAGTGGGTAATGACAATAATTTAAATGCAATAATTTAAGCGTGTGGATAGATAATATTTTAAATGGGTATATAATAATTCTGAATTAGTGGAGAATAATTTTGATCCAAATGGATCGTATAATGCATGGAAAATTCTAGTTGATAATGGATGCGTCGATAATTTTGGTTGCGAGAAGGAAATAACGAAGAAAACAGACCAGGTTAGATCTTTTAGTTTTAAGACATTTTTTTTCTATTTGAATTTAAATATTGAATATTGAATTTGCTTATTTAATATAAATTAGTGTAACGGGGTCAACAACGAACTTGCATACGTAGAAAGTACGTAATATGATAAAGGGGTTTTGAACGTTCCAAGCTTCTTTTTATAAAAACAATAGGTTTTTTGGTGACTTTAGATTGATTGAAAAGCATATGATTTTAAGATAAAATAAGATTTACAATATTAATTGATTGAAAAGTGTATTTTTATAATTTTCAAAACCTGTACATAATATTTGTTTCTATTATATGGAATTAACTAACTTCATTTTATAATTAAAAATAAAAGCTAGTCAAGGCCGAATGATAAAATTTATGGGAGTGTAATTTGATAATTTAAAAAAAGAGGAGGAGTCAAGTAGAATACGCCATTGATATCGAGTAAGGCGTTATCACATCAAGTTTTGTTATTGGTCGACAGAAGGTCGGTCCACGATAATTCCAGTTAATATCATAGCAATAATTAATATGACCGCCCGAACGATGGGGCGCGAATAATTGTGTAAAGAGTACATAGCGTAATTAAAATGACGGCCCAACGTCGGGGAATGGCAGTTCCAGGAATAATCCTGTAGGATCATAGCAATATATATATATATATATATATATATATTTCTGTGGATCCTCACTATTAATCTTGAACTAAGGTTTTCAAATCGAGCCCCAGCGTTGGGCCGTCATAGTATGCTGTGAATCCTACAAAAAGGCTCACCAGAGTAAAAAAAATATTCGAGCCTCTCAAACTGGGCACCAAGTTTTGCTGTGATTCTCTCCCTGTTGAATCTCTTCTGATAGTCGCCTTTTTATCTGTCTTTTTCTAACTTGCTCCTAGTGGTGCAAATCGATACTCTTTACTATCGGCTATTTCAGTCCACGTGTATTCTTATTTGGGTTAAATAACCCCGTATCTAGCCTTCCCGTTAATATAAGCTACGGCTTATCCGACCGTTTCCAATATACGCAGAATTTTCATGTTTATCCAAACAAATTAAACTGAAATTGACTTTTTAAAATACGCAGGTGTGTGCTAATAATTAACGTTTTAATATAATTCTCAGAGCTTTTATTTCATGGTATTTTAACCTTGGATTTTCACAGGCTTTTATGCTTATTATATTATTAATAATGGTTCAATTAACTCCAACTAAAATAATAATGAATGGCATTGACTTCTACCCTTTATTTTTAGCGAATACGCACTAAATATTGATTTATTATTTGTACACTTTGTTTAATACCCATTACTTAAAAATTAAATTATTTAATATAAATTTTGCACGTAATTTCTATTTGTTTCTTTACTTGGAATAATTAAATTAAATACACGTTGAGCATTTTAATTCTGCTTCTTTTTATAGAAAGCGTCCTTACACAGTGTTTAAAATTATTTGATGTCGTTAATTAATTTTCTACCCTGGTCTAAATTTGAGTATTTTCCCCCTATTTGAATACAAATAATCCCACTTATTTGAATTTAAATATAAAACATTTAGACTGCAAAAAAAAATTTACAAAAAAAAATTGTCTATCTCACTCTACCATTATCTTTCTTACTTACCTAACTTATATCCAATCCTAAAAATATTTACACCTATCCTATATCTCTATCCTATTCCTAAGTTTTCCCTAATTTTATAAACTGAAATTATCCCTAACTTCATCATACTTCTCCATCTAATCCTATATACATCCTATATACCTATCCAATTCCTATTCTATTCCTAATTCTCTACTAATCTTATAAGAAATATCTACACTTAATCTATCTTATTTTCTTCCTACATTTAATTTTCCTTCTCATCCTATACACCTATTTCTAACTATCTCCCATATTCATCCTATACCTAGCTTTATTTTCTATAAACACTTACTTCTACTCTTCTATATACACCTATTTCTATTCCTATATATTTAAATTTTACTCTATTATACACCTATCTACTCTCTATTCTATATCTATACTAAAATTCACCTATCTCTATCCTTTGTTCATCAAGTTATTTAAATCTAACTCTCTTATTGACCCTCCAAGTCTTTCTTCTCACCAACCTAATACTCTTCATCCCTATTTCTCCTCCTTTTATATCTATACTTATCATCCCTATATCTCACATACAATAAACTCATCCCTATTATCCTGACTCTTAAATATTGCTTCTTCTTTAGTCCCTATACTTGTCTGTTTCTCATTTATTATTACTTCCTTTTCTGCCGACAAACCAAACAATACTACCTTAAAATTATCGATTTTTCCCTCTACGGAAAATCCTGTGTACCTTCTAGAATGCTTGTGTAATAGAATCAGCCAGAATGAATTCCTTAAATCTAATTTACTAAAAACAAACTTGCCACTTAACCTCGTCAAAAGTGTGTCAATGGATGGTGGACAATGGAATTGCGGTTTGGTCCATTGGTTAATTTTTCGTGCATCTTCATTTAATTCTGCCTTTACCTGCTCTCGATATGCTGCTCTTGCTTCTACCTCCCCTAATTCTGCATGTTTTTGTACTAAAGCTTGAACCTCTACTATCTTATCCTCTGGACATCTTATTGTGTTGATCTGTTTAACTTCATTGTCCTCTACCTCTACTACATTAATATTCAAGCACATGTCATCCTCTGTGACTTCATAACTGCCCTTCCATGGCACTACCCTATCCTTAATCCTTACTACCTTCCTTTCCATATCTATCAAAACCCTTAACTGCATCATACAGTCAACACCTAAAATGCTCTGAAACTTCAGTCCAGGTACAATTACAAACTCCTGTTCACAGCTTAAACCTCCTATATTTATCCTAAGCACCACAACACTATTCACTACAGCAAACTTCTTTTTATTTGGAGCTACTAAATGGCTCCGCTTTATAGGCATAATTCTATCACAAACCTTATCCCTAATTTTGCTGACGAATTCCTCCGATATTAAACTCGCCTCTGCCCCTGTATCAAATAATACTTCTACATTATTCTCAAAAATTCCTATATTAACAATTGGCAAACATAATTTTTCTACAGTTTCTGGCTCTATTTCCTCCTCAATTTTGAAAAATTCCTGTGGATGTTCATATATATTTACACAGAAATCTAGTGGTCTGTCGCGTTCTAAAAATCCTGTCTCATCCTGTTTTTTTGTGCTTGGTCCTGGTTGTCCTTCTACAACCTGTGCGTACGTCCTCCTTGTATTCATATCCGTGTCCCTGTCTATATTCGGCGTGCTCGTCACTGTCCTGTTTACTTCCGGTAAACTATTCTGTCTCGTGTAACTAGGTCTTGGCGTCGGTCCCCTAGTCGCACTATTACTTCTGTATTCCTGTCCTCGTCGTTCCCAATTCGGTCGAAAATTCCTATTATAGACAGGCCGTCTCGCAAAATTCTGTGTCCTGTTGTCAAACCTAACCGTGTTAATGTTCCGTTCCCGTATCTCTCTTGTCCGTCCTACACATACAGCGTCATATCTCTGTAAGTATTCTAAAAATGTCTCCCGTTCTGTGATGTTTTGTAAGGCCACGTGTTGTCTGATTTCCAGTTCAAAATGTCGTGATAGGTACTTGATTATTTGTCTGTCCGTCAATGGTGGATTAAGTTGTTTGGCCACACTGTATTTTCGGATGGCATATTGTTCCCTAGAACCTGCAAACTCTCCCTTAAATTTTCCTGTAATCAAGTCGTCCCTAATTTGATCCTTTTTGTGATCACTCCGGTAATGTTGTAAAAATTTGTTTTCAAAGTCCTGATATGTCTGTATGTCCTGTCCTACTAAATTGTACCATGCTTCCGCATTGTCTTTCAATAAAACCTTTATCGTATTCAGTTTAGTCTGTTCGTCGAATAAGTTTCCCACTAGATTTCTTACGCTATTAATAAAAATTTGTGGATTTACCCTGTTATCGCCATAAAATTTCATATGTTGGTCCAATGATACGCCACCTGTATAAAAACTGGGACCATCCCCCGTTAAACTTGACATGTTGTATTTAATACTACTAACTTCGCGTTCTACCCTGCCTAACTGATCCCTACATGAGTCCGTTACTTCAGTCATTTTTATATTTATTTCTTCTTCACAAAAAATGCGTACTTCGGACCTTAAATGTCCCATTTCCTGTCGAAGACCTGTAATGTTTTTCTCATTTCTATCAACCCTACTTTCTACTTCCCCCAGTTTCACGGTAAGACTATTTTTAAACTCTGTAAATTCTCTCGTCGATTTTTCTATTTTATCCCCTAATTCCTGTTTTAATTGGTTAAATTTCTTATTCGATTCTTCCTAGCTCTATTAGATTCATCGCTTAGCTGTTCTAATTTTCTATTGGATTCCTCCCTAGCTAATCGCATTTCCTCTAACATTCTCATCCTTAACTCATTTTCTTGATCCCCTGATTCCGTCCTCGACTGATCTCTACTGCCTCCAGCTTCTTCCATTTTCGAATTTTTTCCACACAATGCACTATCGCCACTTCCAATTTCCACTCCTTGACTCCTTAACCACTCCTTTCTCTGCATACGTTCTAATCACTTTCACACACTCTAAAATACTCTTAAATTTATACACAAACAGAAACTCTCTCTCTCAGATCGCCAGTTTCCTGGAATAAAATCACAAAAATTTTATTTGGAACTCGAGCTTCACTTTTGGGTCGCCATATGCTGTGGATCCTCACCATTAATCTTGAACTAAGGTTTTCAAATCGAGCCCCAGCGTTGTGCCGTCATAGTATGCTGTGAATCCTACAAAAAGCTTCACCAGAGTAAAAAAAATATTCGAGCCTCTCAAACTGGGTACCAAGTTTTGCTGTGATTCTCGCCCTTTTGAATCTCTTCTGATAGTCGCCTTTTTATCTGTCTTTTTCTAACTTGCTCCTAGTGGTGCAAATCGATACTCTTTACTATCAGTTATTTCAGTCCACGTGTAATCTTATTTGGGTTAATAACCCGTATCTAGCCTTCCGTTAATATAAGCTACGGTTTATCCGACCGTTTCCAATATACGCAGAATTTTCATGTTTATCCAAACAAATTAAACTGAAATTGACTTTTAAAAATACGCAGGTGTGTACTAATAATTAACGTTTTAATATAATTCTCAGAGCTTTTATTTCATGGTATTTTAACCTTGGATATTTACAGGCTTTTATGCTTATTATATTATTAATAATGGTTCAATTAACTACAACTAAAATAATAATGAATGGCATTGACTTCTACCCTTTAATTTTTAGCGAATACGCACTAAATATTAATTTATTATTTATACACTTTGTTTAATTTTGCACGTAATTTCTATTTATTTCTTGGAACAATTAAATTAAATACACGTTGAGCATTTTAATTCTGCTTCTTTTTATAGAAAGCGTCCTTATACACGGTGATTAAAATTATTTGATGTCGTTAATTAATTTTCTACCCTGGTCTAAATTTGAGTAATATATATATATATATATATATATATATATATAATTATAATAATATATATAATTATAACAATATACACAATATATATATATATATATATATATATATATTATTATGATATTATAAAATGGTTTAAAAGATAGTTGTTAGTACTGAGGGTAAACACATTCATTTACCGCTCCTATCAAGGTATTCTAAATTTAAAACACCACAATTAACTAAGGATTGATAAATAATTACTTGTTAAACTAGGATAAAATGTTATTTACTAGTGGTGAAGCGTTTGAGATTTGAAAGAAGCATTTTGTTTAACTTTTCTTCAATACAACGTTTATCTAATGTAATTCCAACTGAATGTGTTTCGGTTTTGTTAAAAATACCATGTTTGTTACTGTTTGAAGAATACTGTATTTCATTAATTAATGTACCATAATACCTGGAAAAAAATCTATTTTAGCATGTTTAGTTATCATAGAGTGATGGTAAAATTGTGGAATGTCAACCAATGATAGGTTGTATAAGTGACACAAGTATCTGTTCCAAAATAGTAATTAAGTACAAATAATGTTGAATCAATTAATGTACCTCTTAGATTGTTATAGATAGTAGGCAAGATGTAATTTTTATAGACTATTTCCTAGGTGATAAGTGTTTATAATTAGTTAGTTGATTTTAAAATTGTGTAAGATATAGATGTTTGGCTTTGGAGCTTGTAAATGGATTTTTGAGAAAATTAATATATGTGTTTAAAATTTATCCCTTTTATTTGAGCGTGGAGCTGGAGTAATACTACAAAGAGTTTCACGTTTGTGGAGAACAAGTGTATCATACAATAATTAATAAGGTTTTATACAACCAAGTAAAGTTACAGAAGAGTGATTCCATTAAAGCGAACAATAGGGTCATCTTTAGTGTTGGTGAAGAGTAGCACCAGTGAGCTTTAGATATTTTGCAACGGGTTTCCAGTCGTACAGAACTACGTTTCATCATAGGTGGTGAAGTATTGCAGGAGTTCCTATTAATAGAGCCGTATCTAAGTATACTGTTGCTGAATTATTAGTTTATTAGTTGTAGAACCTAAAAAAGAGAGAATTTAATTAGAACATAAAACTAAATCTTACTTTCAACAGGTATTAACTGCAAGCGTTCGCTAGACGATTTTGTTGTATCCTGTATCGAGGTCCATGTACAACTCAAGCACATTCAGAGGAATTGCAGTTACCCTTGTATATACATCATTTAAAGTTATTTGTTAGTAATTTGAATCTCAAACGTTTATCTAAATTATACATTTCTGATTATATTTATCAATCTTTGAAAATAACCACGCCATACATGCACTACGAGAGGTTAAGTGGTTTTAACTACACGACGCTTTATGCGAATGTGTTTAATGTACCCGTAAGAGGACAAAGAACGCACGTTTTCTTACAGAGTAAAATAGCTAGATACAATTATCCGTGAGTGAGTTTCAAAAGCCGTGGCATAAATAAACCAAATTTTTTCCTTTATTAAATTTTACAAAACTACAAACGTTAGCATAGTATTTTACAGCGTGCTTAAATATAAGCATGTAAGTCAGGTTGCGGTACTATCGGGAAAGATTTGCCGCCGTTTCTAAATATTTAAAAGGCCGACACCACCTTCATGTGTGCAACTATTCATTCTTTAACTCTTATATTTTGACCTATATTTTATCTAATATTTTCCGTACACTATATATAAGTAGATCAGATTAGGAAACACAGCAGACGACACTATAATATATATATATATATATATATATATATATATATATAACGCTAAAATAATTTAAAGAGATGCTAAGAAAAATGCAGACCATATCTAACGTAGATCAGGATTCAACGTTTGTGCTATTAAATCACTAAGCTGAATACTGGAGCAGTTGAAACAACAGCTTAGCCAATCTGAATGTTTTATTATCTTTATTTGTGAATATTTCGTTACATATTTCTAATCTGAATAATTTAAAAATTAATATTTCGTTGAATATTTATAATTTGAATAATTTAAAAATTGCTTTTATGAAAATTTTATGTGAGGGTCAACAATGATCGTTTTTTTTAATACACGTTGTAAATTACGTAAATTTTTAAAAAAGTGGAATGAACGTTTATGAGACTTCAGATAATAATAACAAGGGTGATTTTTTGCTAGCTTTTTGATTAACTTTGGGAATAACAATTATTAATTTTTATTCAATTATTAAAAGAAAGTTCTATTTAGGGAATTTTTAAACTTTTCATACATTGTAAATATTTTTAAGAATATTATAATAATTTGTGCTTAATGGTGTTTTGGTTTAAAGAAACAAGAAGTAGAGGAAGAAGGTAAATTTTAAGCCTTTTTTTGTTGTATTGTCGCAAGCTCCGTGGGCAATAAAAAACTGAGCTAGTCGGGGTAATTAAAATTATATATCGAGGTAATTAAAATTATATATTAAAAATCAAACACCGACAGAATAAAAATATTAACCTTTTTAAATCACAAAAAGAGCGCACCGGGGTATGTGCTATAGTATTACAACAAAGATAATTGACGCACGAACGTGGGGCTAGACCAAAACAGATCACAGAAAAGTTAATTGGCACACCAAATCGTAAGGGCTAGATCAAACTGCAACAGTGAAAAAGTTATATGGCACTGTCAACGTAGGACTGAACTAAAATATCACATCCCTAGCTAAACAGCGCATCAACGTAAGGTTAGATCAAAATAAATTAAGTTAAAATTAAAGGCAACAAAATCGATGGTTTTATTTAGAATTTAAAAATAATTGTGAAGTAACAATAAAAAACTGGGAGCTGCAGGAAGAATGTTGGAGAGGAGTCATAGTGAAGAACACCGGTCCACCCAAGATTCAAAAATAATAGAAATTTTAATAGCCCTAAACGACAAGTTGGAGAAGAATGAACAGGACATGAAAAATATAACAGAAAGAATGAACAGGTCATGATAAATATGACTGAGAAAAATGAACAGATCATAAAAAATATGATAGATAAGGCTATGCAAGAATTTGGGAAAAATTTGGATAAATTGAGGGAAAATTTAAGTTCCAGAATAGAGAAATTAAGTGATGATTTAAGGGAGACGAATCAGCGAATGGAAAAGATGCGTTTCCAAACACAAAATAAAGTGATAAATCTTATGGAAGATATTGACTGCGTAAGAGATAAAGTTATTAAGAAGCTAATGAAAGAGAAACAAGTGGAAAAATTATAAACTTAGGGGAAGTACAGAACTTTGTGAGAAGTTATGGAACGGAAATTAGCAGAGTAAATAAAGAAATTGAGGATATAAAAATTAATGTAATGAATTTTGGCAGGAACAGGATGATATATAATTAAGAACCCTTAAGATTGAATCACCCAACTATAACATTGAATCAGTATTAGAAATTTTCAGGAGATAGAAACTTAATCCAAGATTATTCCTAAAGGACATCAAAACATTAACACAGTGCATAACGTATGAGCAGTACAAATTAAATTTAGTAAAACCTATGATAAAAGGTAATGCAGAAACACGGTTTGATCTAATCAAAGATAAATTAACAACATTCCAAGATTTTGAGAACAAATTTTTAAAACAATTTTGAAAGAACACTCAACAAATAAGGTGAAAGATGATTTGATTATGGGGAGATACAATAAAAATTTAGGTATGACCAGGGAACAATACGCAATTAAAAAATTTAGTATAGCAAAACAGTTGGATCCTCCGTTGGAAGAGAAACAAATTATTAAATATCTGGCAGCACATTTTGAAGTAGAGGTGAGACAGTATATTGCTCTACAGACATCATGGATCGTGATATATTCTTAGAATACTAGCAGCAATACGATGAGATGGGATTGAATCGTAGAGAAGAAGGTTGAACGTTTACTCAACAAGTAAAACCAGAAAGAATGCAGAGAAGTATACCAATTAACAAAATACAATTTGAAAGGACAAATTATAAGTACAGAGGACATTTTAGAAGCAACTCCAACGGTAATGTGAGAAATAATTGCTATGTGAGAAACCGACCATGGCAAGAACCAAACAGGAGAGAACAAATTAGGAATGATGACCGAAACCAAAATAACCAAGGACATGAGGAAGGAATAACGGAATCAAGAAGGATTAATGGTACCTATGCTAAGGTCACGAATCGACCAAGTCCATCTACAACAAATACAAATTTTTAATAGAAGACAAATCAAATAAGCCCTTGGAAATAAATAAATATGGACATCAGCGAGAATTCATAAAACAGGAAATGGAAAATAATTTATTGCTTATAATTAATTTAATTGTAGAGGACAAAGTAATTAGGATACTCATCGATACCGGAGCAGACGTATCACTCGTCTCAAAAGATTTTATTAAAAGGGAAAAATTAATGAAGAAAATAATGCCGATGAGGAAGTGTAATTTAATAGCACCAAACAATAGAAAGTTTGCATGCGTACTGACGCAATATAGTGATTCTGAAGTGTGAGATAGGAGAAGAGAAATTTGAAAATGAATACATGATTGTACCTTGATTAAAAATGGACGCTATATGGGGAATGAAAATTATAGATAAATTGGGGATAAAAATAAATGTGGAAAGCAAATATGTATTATGCAAAGAGAAATGCATTAAGTGGGATGAAGAATTAAGAATAGATGGTGAATGTGTAAATATAAATAAATTTGAGGGAAATTTAGATGATGAAGTAAATAAACATAAAAGGTATTAAGTGTCCAGGTCATAGGAAAAATAAAGTTAGGGCATTATTGAAAAAGGATTGAGAATTATAGGATTAAAGAAAAATTATTATAGATACATAAAGTTAGAATTGATATAAATAGGTTAAAAGTTGAAAAAGGGTGAATTTCAGAGGGTTCATTGGAAATATTTGATGACAAAACGCATAGGATGGGTTAATCAAAATGGAAGAGATAAGTAAACAAAAACTTACCGTAAATATTAGAACACAATAAAGCATAGGATAGGTTAATAATAATTAGTACAGGCTTAGGAAAAGTAGGAGCACTATAGGTTGATAGAAATGGGAAGAAAATGTAAATAGGAAATAGTTTATTAGAAATATTCGAAGAAAACAATATTTAGCATAGGTTGATGTAAATAAGAAAAGGTATAGATAAATAGGAGTGGTTTATTGGAAATACGAAGAGATGATGATACGTAGTATAAATTTATAAAAAATGGGAAAAGTATATGTAAATGGGAATTAGGGAGATAAAATGTTTAGTATAGATTCAAAAAGGTTTGTGTAAATAGTAGTTATTTATAAAATAACATAAAATATTCGGAATGGATTAGTGTATAGTTGTAGTATAGGTATAGATTAGAATAGGAATAATGGTATAAAAATAATTTAGGAGTTAGTGTATATAATAGAAATAAAAACAAAATAATTTTGGGCCAATGTGAATTTTGTTTTCACGTTGGTCACCAAAAATAACATTATTCGAAAATTTATTATTCTAATTTGAGGGAAAAATGCTGTGTTAATAAGGTCATTTAGAGGTGGTTAGGAACTTACATGTGATTTTCCAATGCTCCACATGAAGGTACTACTTTGGCCAGGAAGAGAGTTTTTTTTACCTGGAAAATTTGGAATTTTGCCGAACCCTAGCTGTTCCAAGCAACGTAGGGATCTTTAACGTGCGTGACAACACTCACACACGGGACGTCCATTTTACCTCTCATCCGAACGAGGGTGTATTTTTGTGAAAAATGCTCACCTAATATTTTTCAAGCGGACCGTGTCGGGATTCGAACCCGAGACCTTGGGCGTATTAACCACACACATACCACTACGCCACGGAGCCGCCTTGGTGGTTTGGACCACTAATATAGTGCACTCCATTAAAACTACACAAGGGCTCAGAAAACGAAGAAGTTTTCTGAAGAAAACAAGAAATACGATGATTAAGCTGGAATGTAAATGACAACGTCCTGTACGTAAACCCTAATCATAATTAATTTAGTTAATCAAAAATAGCTTAGAAGATTTATTTAAATAAACGATTTGTCAAGTCATAAGACAACGTGAACGGAAGTTGGAACACAATACGCATGCATATTGCAACATCACTAAGCCAAGAATCTCAATTGAACAAGCAGGTTTAAAAACTGCGTAATAGAAAATGCATATAATTTAATACATAAATTATATTAAATAATACGTGACCAGGAAGGTAAAAAAATTCACCACCTGGTAGATTACAAATAAGCACGGCATGGTGATGAAAACAAAGTTTATCAAATTCATGGTACAAACAATAATTTACGTAAGCTTGAAATGAATAATTCCAATAGAACCAATGCAATTAACTCAAAATGCTACGTGCCGAAATCAACGCGTCGATTTCAATATACAATAAAATCCATAGAAAGACCCAAAATCTGGTATGTAACAATCACGTATAGTAGTAAACTCTACGCTTGCCAATAGATAGGCGATTCATTTAAATACAACCGAATTTGTAAACAAATCAGTTTAACATGAATTAAGGCTTAGTACACGTCACCTAAAAAAAATATTTACATGAAATGATTTATTGTGAAGTAATAATTAGCACGATGGTAATTGTGAACAATTAAAAGAGGTTGTCGTTTTAACCCTTTAAAAACGCATGTAACTAAAAGTTGTTTTAATTTAAATTCTAATATTAACATTAATAAAAAAAGACCCTGAATAATTACTGGGTCCAATGCGGAAATGCAACAAGCACTTAGTTCAATTATTAATCACTGGGACGTTTAACAGAGGACGCTAAAATAATTTAAAGAAATGTTAAGAAAAATGAAGACCATATCTAAAACAGATCTGGATTCAACGTTGGAACTATTAAATCACTAAGCTGAATATGGGAGCAGTTGAAAAAACAGGTTAGCCAATCTGAATATTTTATTATCTTTATTTGTGAATATTTCGTTATATATTTCTAATATGAATAATTTAAAAACTAATATTTCATAGAATATTTATAAATTGAATAATTTAAAAATTGCTTTCATAAAAATTGTATGTAAGGGTCAACAAAGATCGTTTTTTTGAATACACGTTATAAATTACGTAAATTTTTAAAGAAGAGAATGAACGTTCATGAGGATTCAGATAATAGTAATAAGGGTGATTTTTGTTGCATTTTTGATTAACTTTGAAAATAATAATTATTAATTTTTATTTAATTATTAAAAGAAGGTTCTATTTAGGGAATTCTTAAACTTTTCATACATTGTAAATATTTTTGAGAATATTATAATAATTTGTGCTTAATGGTGTTTTGGTTTAAAGAAACAGGAAGTAGAGGTAGAAGGTAAATTTAAGGTCTTTCTTTGTCGTATTGTCGCAAGCTCCGTTCGTAATAACAAACTGAGCTAGGGAGGTAATTAAAATTATATAATAAAAATCAAAAATTGACAGAATAAAAATATTAACCTTTTTAATTCACAAAAAGGGCGCACCAGGGTATTGGTACCGTATCACAACAATAAATATATATATATATATATATATATATATATATATATATATATAAATTATCTGTAGCAGTTAGATTTCTTTGATACTACAAGTTAATCCCCATTTGTTGCATTAGTTTCTTTTTATTCAAGCTACTTCTAGTAGTTACAAAAATTCTATTTAAAAACGATTTATAATTTTACACCGAACACAAGAAATAAAATATATATTACTACTATGATTTCCAACTACAGACTATAGTTCGTACACCTTTTTCAGGCACATCACTTAAAGAAACTATTCACATGCACATCGGCGAAATATGATTTGTCTAGTAAAAACTTATAGTCTTCTATTAATTCTTAACATAATCAGCTTAGCGTGGACCAATGATTATGGTAGACAGCCCTAAATCGTCAATATTTATACCCTTTTAATGTTAGGGAAAGGTACTGCAAGCAAGAAAACGTACTATTGTTTGATATATTTTTCAGAACTTTTATCTAATTAATAAAAAGGAGATTGTATAATTTAATATGGTGTTTGTTTCACAGTAAAGTTTCAAAACTTATGCTATTATTCATTCATTCTCTTGTAGTACAATTTTCCTCTGCAACAGAATGTTATTAAATACAAGACACCAGCTGTTTTACAGATTTAGAGCTAGCTGCTTCTACATTTTTTTACTTGATACCTAAGAAATGCGCACTCGGAAATATGATTTTATGTTTACTAACAGAGTTAGATAATCCTTTAATGAATTATGCGCATTTTCTACCACATAACAATTTCCAGCAATGTGAGTACATATACTACCGTTTTTCTAGAACAAAATCTTTCGTTTTTACATGTTTTCATGTTTTCCTTAAAGAATTTCAGGTCCAAAGAGACCTTGTTGTGAGTTCAAAGGTCGTTTATTTTTAGGGGTGCAAAAGAATTTTAGGAAGTAGCAACACCCTTTTCTAAAATACTTTCAAGAAAAATCGGCTCTAATAGTTCTTCCCTATACCAATTTTGGGCGCAATAGGGTGCACTTACACGCTTTATTTTTGCTGTAAGGTAGATAGGTAAGCTATACGGGTTTCAAAACACTTCCGGTACAAAAGCACGCGTAACACGTAGCAGCCCCTGGACCGAAAGTGTTTTGAAACCCGTACAGATTATCTATTAAACTTACGGCAAAAACAAAAAGTGTATAAGTGCACCCTATTATGCCCTAAAATTCGTTTAGAGAAGAACTTCTAGAGTTGATTCTTTTAGAGCATTTTAAAGAAGGGTTTGGCTATGTCATAAAATGCTATTGCGCCCCTAAAAATGAGTGACTCTGAAGCTCAAAAATTGTCTTTTGGACCATAAATTTTCCTAAGGGAATGTAAAACGAACGATTTTACGCTAGAAGTAAGTAGTATATCTACTAGTGTGATTACGTATTGTTGCCTACAGCCTCATAATGTCATGTTTCTTATCCAGATTAGATCTAAATGTCTTGGCTTAATCGTACATTCAGACCAGTGGCAATTCGTTTCCTACAAAACGCGAGAGTCACGCCAAACTTTAAAAACAATAGAATGTAGCACGTTATATAAATTTGTTGTAGATTATGCACCACGTTGCGAACAGGATGCTAAAAGACAATCTTGTCAGCTTTTGCTGTAAAAAAAATCAAACGATTTTGCATTTGAAATAACAATAATTCTTAGTGAATTCTTAAATACATTTTTATGTACTTTCGCTGGAGCGACGGAAATAATTTTTGATAAGTTAAGATGAATTTCACTTACTATGAATCAAATAAATACAATAAGGCGTTCAATTGTCCGACTACTACTAAAGCATTTTTAACGGAACAAAGCCAGGAGTCTGTCTTGAAACCAAACTCATCAATTTGATTGCTATACGTAAGACGGCGTCCGAGAGGACATGAGTGACATCCTCCCTCCGTGATAAGAAAATACTAACTATTCGTAAATGCAGTCTAACAGGTTATAAAATGAGGAAATTAACGTTTGCTATTGGTGCACTAAAATATTACATGGAGAAAGCAAGGTTACAAAAACTTAGGTTTTTGGATAATCTATTTGTAGAATATTTGTTTGATAAAATGAGGGTCACTTCGTCTCCGAAAAACAATATTGGCAATTATACTACATATACATTGTTAAGTTATTTCAGGAGAAATGTAGGTATAAATAA
Source organism: Platerodrilus igneus (assembly GCA_036346225.1). Classification (NCBI taxonomy): domain Eukaryota; kingdom Metazoa; phylum Arthropoda; class Insecta; order Coleoptera; family Lycidae; genus Platerodrilus; species Platerodrilus igneus. The sequence continues at coordinate 70,196 of JARFIW010001536.1, forward strand.
ATTTTACGTTCTATAATGTGTAAAATTTATTATTGTAGAGATGTGATTGCCATGAATGTCTTATGAGGGAACAGTATCAGTCAAATAAAATCGAGTGTGGTTTATGGAACTAAATTTTACACTTATCTAACTTCTGCAGTAAGTCACAATTTTCTAATAATAACCTGAGCTGTTCATATTTCTCTGCTTATCAATAGTGATCAAAATGTAATCCAGCCACAATACTTTTGAGTGGAATTTTCCTAAAATTCGTTTACTATATGTTGACGCCGAAATAAGCATGAATGGAAGATTGTAATATCACTTACCACAATCTGGATGTACGCGACAAAAGCGTAACGTACAGATCAGCTTGCATACGATGCATTTGCTAATGGAGATCTTAACTCCTAGATTCACCTCAACGATCCATCTCGTTTTGGGTATAAAGCATCCAAATATAAAGATGAGCAATTAACACCATTACCATATAAGTAGACACTGCAGTGATGTACTAACCAAAAGGATAAACCACGGCAGTGTCCTAGTCGTTCATGTCCTCGCAATAAACCGCTATGTTAATATCGTTAGTATCTTATACTAGAAATTAGTTCGCACTGAATGTAGTGAATAAGTGGTATGAATTTCCGAAACGACGTAACTTACCATTGCTAAGTAAGAAATAATTATCAACTTCCTCCAAGGTATCTTCAAATTCATTTTTTGACGGACAGTCATTCTGAACGAAGCAGAGGCCAAAAACGAATACTCGGAATATGTCAGACTAACCTAAACCACTACGTAAAACTTGGCATTGATGCTCTTGCACACGAGATATTGACTCATATACAACCAAATGTAAGGCCAAAGATCTAGAAGATCAACCAACAACACTTGAAGCTTAAGTTGTGATGCGAGTAGGCAATATTCCAGGGGCTAACGTTTACAATCGGCTTTTAACCAATTGGGTTAAATGTTCAAACATAAGGATATTCCTTTTAAAACGCTACAATAGATACAAAAAAGGTAAGTAGAAACTATTGACAGTTTTTATACCTAATTCAGATATACTATTGTTTTTCAAAAAAGGTTCATGGCTCTCTATACATTTTCAATAAATGGAAAAACACGATTTTTTTAAAATTATTATATTTACTCTAGTATCGTAGATAAAGAAAGGTAATTTGAAAAATGTGTAGATATTATTATTCTCTTTAATAGTGCTGTAGCGGAATAATTATTTCCTTGTATGGTGTACGAGAGATAATATAGCTTTTTTTTAACTGAAAACCTAATTTAGGACTTTTGAATTGTCTATAAGAGAAAGACACTAATTGAGGGTTAAGAACTAGGCTGAATTCTTATGATTTCTTAAAACTAATACCCAAACTTTAAAAAGTTTGGAACTTTGTATTGACTTATGTCAAACCCTACCTTATGGACCACGCGGAGGATATACCTTTTCATTGAAAATATAAACTCCTGAATAAAATAACGCACCTCTATGTTATTCTTGTCTAAATTATAGATAATGGTATTTCTAGTTATACTAATATTCTTACAAGTAGGTTTTGGACCTGCTCAAACATTTAATACAGATTCTGCTAATGGGATCAATTTTTTAAACCGACAACTGTCAATTGAAAACACTTTTTGTTTAAATTGTGTTTAATGGGTATCTGTTATATTCAGTTTTGATTAGGTATAAACATTTTTGCGACATAATTTTAGTGAATCGGCTTGTGGCAGTTACTAGCAAGCATTAAAAAGTAAAAACAAATCGTAACATCGGGCATCCACTTTACTGGATGAAGGGTATTCCATGCGAAGGTGGAGTTCATATCTTAGGGGATTGCATTCATGCATAACTCGAACGATCAGAGGATTTCACGAAAAATGATTTCACTGTTGAGGACTAGGTCAAGGGAGAAAACACTGTACAAATACAAAAGAGGATCGCTATAATAAATAGGATCATTACCGGTTAAAAAATGTATTACCACTATTGTTTGCGCCACTTCTATTTAATTTATAATAAAGTAATAATAACAATCCAGTTTAAATTGCATATAAATTGCAATCAATTTTCGTTTATTTTTAGTCGATTATTGTTGAACTTTACTAATAAACGGACGTACATAAGTTTTTTTTTTTGTTTAATCAAGAGAATTCAACCCATTTTTGTGATACGTCGTAAACATATTATATCCAATATCCAAATCACTCCTAATTATCCTTTGTTCTATATTATTACGCGTTGAATGAAGTGCTGTTCTGCAGCGATTGGTAATCCTCTGTTATACATTTATATTATTATAACAATTGCTATTATTACGCATATGGTCCTACTATCGAAGGTATTTTATATTTTTGAATATTGCGTTCACGCATTTAACATAGCACATTTGTTCAAGCTCAATCAACTGTTCACAATGTTGCCACATCATTTGGAACTGCAAAACGACGTGTAATTGAGACTAGGTTAAGTAGTAGAAGAACGGGAAAAAACCATTAAGCAACAGAGCACAAACTTCAGAGATTGCGTTTTGTCAAAAATCATGAATTTTGGAAGAAGGTTTTATTTCTTGATAAGACGATGATTACTTTAAAATCTCCCGATGGACTTGAGCGTGTCTGACGATGAACAAGAGAACGATTTCAAGTTGCAATATTTCTGCAAGGATACTTTTTGGTGGCGGCTCATAATGTTTTGAGGAGGAATCTGTTTCGACGCCCGTTCAGAATGCAGATTATTATAACGATTCAAACCTTACAACAAGAATAACTTATCTCAAATATATTTTTACATATATGTACAGAGGTCTCCTTTGATCACCAATCATTAGCATTTTAGTAACACAAATCAGTATACATTTCGTCGGAAGAATAAAATAAAGTGAAACATCACATTTTCTAATATCATTATTTCTTTAAAATATATTTAACACCGTCTGCAGGTTTTTCTTCTCATAACTATTAAAAACATGGTCTTCTTTTTGATATATTTATAGAATTCTTCACATTATTATTAAATGTAACTATTTAAATTTAATACAGTGGTGCTTTAGTTTTGTCTAGGAGTTTATCAAAATTCAATCTCTCTTGCAAAGTTGTAGAAGGTAACCTACTCGTTAGAGAAATTTAATTTCTTTTATATTTGAATTTTTACTGACCCAATTAGGCTAAATAGTAAAATCTTTTAATACTTATATACCCACTTCTACTTTTACTAGAAACTCCTTTACTCATTTTTAAGACTATGCCTATTTCAAACGTATTTTTGCTAGAAAATACAGGAAGCGTAAGTTTAGTCACAATTAAATCGTTTGCATCAGCAGCCTAATGAACAGAAAATTCTAACTAAATGCGATATGAAACCGTCGTGGCTGCGCAAGCAGAAAAGCCAGGGCCTCTGATCAAAGTGCTATAAACTGAATTTTACTGCTGGATCAGAGCGGGCGTTACACAAACATTCCGTTTTAATTAAGTTATCACCAGCTTTGGTTTACCTTGTCAGAATATGTAAAAATTTTTGCATCCCTAAAACTTGATTATATTCGCAATCTTCTGTAAACTAATAAGCAAAAGACACAACAACTCGTTTCTTAAAACTTACATTATATAATGTCCCAAGGGACAAATTATTAATCTTACACACGTCAGTGCTTTAAACAGGATTAAGCTGTAATATAATAATCCTAAAAGGCTTTCGTGTAGTATACAGATAGCATGTGATATAACAGTGAGTGTTTGATTTCCTCTGGAAGTTGATTAAAATCAAGGTTGAATGCATTTTACAACGAAAAGCTAAAAGTACTAAACTGGTGATTGTCCTCAGAAAACACTTTCAACTAACCAAAACATGTTATCGAAGCTGCACATACCACTCAACAAAATTTGCAGATGTGATTGAAGAAATAGTAAAGCAGATCCGTAGCCTGAAAAACTCTAGGGAATGCCAAGACGGTATCTGATTAGAATGTCGAATAACTGCTTAGCGCCATGTTATTTAACGTATCCGGTAATAGTAAAACTACAGTAAGATTATCGTCATGAATTAATTCAAAAATAGAACTTGTTAATGATTATATATTAACCATTATCCATTCGATTAATAAAATTTTATAATTACCTCCCTAATAAACGTACTTTCAGATAAGTCGGCCAAGCTTTAATGAGAAACTATAAAAGTATAAAAGTCAATCAAATGCTATGAATCTTGGAATAACATACGTAAACTTTAAAGTAAACATTAAAAACATATCCACTCTAATACTGTAAAACACTCAGATCAAAATGTCCCAAATTGATGCTCTACGTTAAAACTAAACACGTAATTAATGCCACAGTAGGTCAAGCTACGATGGATACTTTAAAAAAGCAGGTTAGCACAATTGCGAAACTATTTAACTTTCAGATCAAGTCTATGAATTTAGGAGTGTAACTCATTTAAATGATACCAAATTTTTAAACCATCGAAGGTTACACATTAGCCAAAAATTTGAAACTGTAAGACAGTGCGAAGATGACATTGAAATTTCATTACCAAATAAGTCAGGCACAAATGTTCTTTCTTTAAACAAAAGGAGCTTAAACATTGAAATAAGTTTAAGAAGTGTTAAATAGATGCCCAGATAGAGGAAGTGGTCATACTTTGAACACATAACAAGAACACTGCATGACCTGCTTTGGTTCTCAGAACTTCTATATAGATTTCGTCATCCGGACGTTATACATGTACTAAGTATTTATGCAAATATGTTTATCAATATAATACAAAATCTGTGTTACAGCTTTGACGAATAGTAAATGTAAACTTTGCAACCGTTCAATTACCTCATACACCAGATAGGAAAGACAAATTTTAATTTTGGATGTACAGAATTAAGATGAGCGCACACTGTATACTTAGATTTTACTAACAATGAACGTTAATTAAGAATGATATTTTAATTTTTTTGTTTCTAGAAAATATAATTTCAATTAGGGCAGTTAGTATAACCAAAAGTATTAAATTAAATTTTCTTAAGATAGATTGGGACACTAAATATAATACCCAGATAACGCATTAGCCATTAAGTAGAATAAACGTCGGGATAATAAAAACCGTATAACGCGCATAAACATGCGAACTTTTGAAATAAAAAATTCCATAAAACATACTATGTATTTTTCATTTCCATACATACGTCGTTACATGTAATACATGAATGCTAAATATGTGAGACTGTAGATTACGATCAAAATAAAATGAGGCCGTCATGCAGTAGATAAAATCACGTACTACAACTTTGGGGAAGTAAATTAATGCGTGAGGAACCAACAAACCGCTAACCACAAAACCATATTTAAAACATGACTAGACGTGCAAGAAATTGCAAAATACCATCATTGCAACAACACGGGGTACGTATCGTGAAAACACCCTTTATTCAGCATAGATAGAATATGTTGCAATCTACTAACGTTTTTGGCCGTAATTAATAGTGATTGTTACAGAAAAGAAGAAATATTATATAACGACTAAATTCGAAAAACATCTGAGTAAAGTGAAGTTGAAGTAAAATAACAGAAGTTAAGTTGGAACGGACACAGCTTCAAGATGTAGATATTAACTTACCTGAAGAGGCAATTACAGTGCGCGGGTATTTGATTAACTTCACTTGCAAGTTTTGGCAACCAATATTAGCTCGTGCGCGGAGACTTTGAAAATTGTGTGGACACCGACTATAAAGAACTTTTGTACATGCGGATCAGCTCAGGATGTTTTTGGTTTGTGTTAAGTGGGGTCCTGTTAGATGAAAAAAATTATGCAATAAGTTTGGTGTTTTAGACATTATTAAATTCTACAACTAAAACTTCGGTAAAATATTAGCCTTTTTTAAGATTTATAAGACAGATTTCAATATAAATTGTAAATTGTTTGTATCAATGTATTTTAAAATTAACAGAACATAAAGATTATTATTTTGTTGGACTATGAAATAGTGACCGAACTGGTTGCGTTTTAAATTTAAGTACAATTTTATCAGAAAATAAAGTTTGGACATTTTGAAAAATTAGAAACTATATGCGTGTTAATTTTAAAGTATTTTTAATAGGAAATTGAATGCACTATATCTTCTGTCTATTATTATTTTTGACATATCCTTAAGTGGGCTTTAGAATGTCATGCAGATCAATGCTGGAAATTAGAACAATTTGTTTATTAGTATTAGTGACTGATTTAACATTTCCTTTGAGGTTTTTTTTTAATAATGTTTGACCAGTCTGCTGTTAGCAAAGGAAATGTATCTTTAGAAAATTATTTGCATTCTTATGGTATATATTATTGCTAATAGAGGTTGACTTTTATTTGAACTTATTTATGAACTATGTAAAAGTAGACGCATTATGGCAGGATATCCAATCACCTGACTGAGATAATCGTGTTTGGAAGAAACCGCACATTTTACAAGTTTTTTTAATTTGACTACAATTTAATAAGTGCTTTTAAAGTGTTGCAAAATAAGGTAAAGTAGAATGTGATAAATTTAAGAAACCAAGATCAAGGGATATCTATTTGTAACAACCGTCGTTCGCACAGGGAAAATATCGAAAGGGATTGCTCAGAAAAGACGGTTTGGCGCTCCTTAATAACGACAACAAAACAAGCCTTTCAAGGTGTGTGATTTCTGTAATATAGCTTCAACGGTTTATTTTTATTATTTTTGTTAATCTTTTCTTGAACTCACTCCCGCAACACTGCAGTAAGCCGGTGCACTCTTAAAATTATTGCAGAGTTTCCGCCTTATAAGAGCAAATCTAAATTTACTCGAAACGAATTGCCAATACCGCCATATCAAATGATCAATTTTTTGGTTATACTTTATTCGCCGTTCCAAATAGACCTGCGCCTTGAAGAATTTCTAGACTATTAAAACGGACAGAATGGTTTGCGAGTTCCAGTGAGCTAAAGAGCGAAACAAGAAGTTTTAGCAAATTAGTGGTGTGTTTGGTGAGTAACCAGACTAAGGCTGGTCTTCGAAAGAGGGTTGCAGCTCTTTCGGTACTTAGATTGGCAGAGGCCGTAGGTCGGAATGACATTCTAAAACACATTACTGCGATGTGGAAAGCAACGGGAAACCACCACATTTCCTCACAAGAACATAGCGTACTTAAATTCTTAATTAAGATGATGACATCCTCTGGAGTAAAAGATTCAGGAGTTAAAATAGTACTTACATGTCATTTTCCAATGCTCCATCCGAAGGTACTACATTGGCCAGGAAGCGAGTTTCTTTTGCTTAAAAATTTTGAATTTTGCAGAACCCTTGCTGTTCCAGGCAAGTGTATTTTTGTAAAAAATGCTCGCCTAACATTTTTCAAGCGGACCGTGTCGGAATTCGAACCCGGGACCTTGTTAAAATAGTCCCCCATTCAGATCTCCGGAAAGGGATTACTTCGAAGAATGTGATCCAAAAACTTAAAAGAAGAGTCAGGAACATTTTGCGTGTCGGAGCGTAGAATGTCAGAAGTATGAAGCAAGTAGGTAAGCTAGAGAACTTGAAAATTGAAAACGTTAGGTTAGCATTAGACATAGGAGGGATTAGTGAAGTTCGGTGGCGAGAGGCGGCAGTTTTTTGGAGCATAGGTTTTAGGGTAATTCATACAGGATCAGAGGAAAGACATTTGGGTGTGGCGATAGGACACTGTGTAGAAAACTACTTACAAAAGGACGAAAGGAACAAAGCCAATAACTTTTAGATGGGGTCATTAAACACCTACTGTAATAGTTCCTGAAGAAGTTTGCGCATTTGAGGGTAATCACTATTTTTAAAAATTTTTTAACAAAAATTGAAATGTGTAATCCTTTAAAACCCACCACACTTTGATTTTTAAAATAATAAAAAAACCAGATAAGGGTAAATGGTTCGTTCTTTGGAAAATAAAGGGAAAACCAATTTGCCAAATTTGTTAAAATGTCCAATTCAAATTTTTAAATATTTTTTTATTTTGTTTAAATTAAGCACCCGAAATTAAATTTTGGTTTTGCAAACTAATTCAATTGATTTTTAAATGTTAAATTTCCTTAAATAACCAACTATTTAAAATTTTAAAAGAAATTTAAAAAAGCCATTAAAGGGTAAAAATTACGGTTTTTTAAAAATTTAAAGTAATATTACACTTAATTTTAACAAAAATTGGAAAATGACCCCTTCCACTCATTGGTTTAAAGGAAAAATTTTTCTATTTGTTTTTAAGGTTTTCAAGTAAAATTAAAAAATTTTGGCCTTCTCCCTGCCTTATTAACTAAGATAAACAACCGTTTTTCCTAAATTACGGAAATTTTATAAATTAAAATTTTAATTTTTTTTAAAATTTTAAAAAACCTTTTTTGCATTAAAGGGTAAAATTCAAGGAATTTTTTTAAAAAGTTTAAATAATTTTACGCCAAAATTTTTCCAAATGACAAATGTCCAAAAACCTTTCACCCCAATGGGTTTCCCAACGGTGCAAAAATTTCAGTTTTTAAAAATAAATTTGGAAAAAAATATTTCCCAATTTGTCCACGCCGTTAAAGATCCAACCTTTTTGGAACAGGCAAAATTTGGAAAATTAAAATTTTAGGTAAAAAAAATCGCTTCCGGCCAATGATACCCGGGGACTTGGCCTTTTGATACCTTTCAACGGTCCGTCTAGTGGTTTTTCTTAGGAAATCCCTTTTGAAGGTCCCTTTGTTCAAATTTTTCCAAAAATACACCCTCCGTTCGGATAGGGTTTAAAGGAAGGTCCCGGGGTTTGTCCCGCACGGTTCCGCTTGGAAAAAGGGTTGGCAAACAAATTTTTCCAAAAAAACCCTCGTTCCGGAATGAGAGGGTAAAATTGGAAATCCGTGTGTTAAGTGTTTTTAAAGCCCTTAAAAGAATCCCTATTAACAGGCAAATTTCGGCCAAAATTTCCAAAATTTTCCAGGTTTAAAAACTGGTTTGGCCCAAGTATTTGGGGGAAGCATTTGGAAAAAATGTAATTTACGGTTTCTAAAGGCCTTCCCCGGGGTTAGGGTAAATTTTGTGTTCCCCAAAATCCCTTGGTTAAATCTTTGCCCCGGTCCGCTTGAAAATGTTAAAGGCAAAGATTTTTCAAAAATCACCCTCTTTCCATTGGAAATAAACCCTTTTGTTTGACGTTAAAGTTCCTACCTTGCCCTTGGAACCAAGCAAGGGTTCAAAAAATTTCCTTTCCAAGGTAAAAACTCCTTCCTTGGCCAAAAGTTACCCGGGTGGAGATTTGGGAAAACCAAATTGTAATTTCCCGTGTTCTTTTAAAACCCTAAACCAAAAGAAATCCATTTCAATTCCATTCTTTAACGGAACCTCCTTAAATAATTTGCGTACTTTATTCGTTTAAAACTGGTTTGGACAACCACATTTAATGGGAAACTCATGTTGAAAATTTCTCTTAAAATTCTGGGACATTTTTTTCCAACAACGGGTTGTTATTTTAAAAATCCAAAAATTTTCCGGCAATTAACCAAGGCAAAATTTAAAATTTTGGAAATTTTGCCTCCGGAAACCAAAGTTGAACGGTTTGTAAAGTGAAAAAAAATGTTATTCTTTAAACTTTTAAAAATTTCCTTTGGAAATTTTAAACCTTTTTGCAAATTTTTCTTTAAAATTTCTAGGTTTTTGGTTAATGATTTAAGAAAATCCAATTGTTTATCTAGTTATTTGCAGCAGAAGCCGAGAAATTTAACTTTTACTGCAAGAAGTCGCGTTATTAAGAAACAGACTGAAAAAAAACATATCTCCTAAACCAATCGAGATAGGACAGGGTCATATTAACAATTTTTGTTGCAAATTAAGTGTACTATCTCCCACTTTATTTTTGCACGAACGATACCATTCACCCTGTATATAAATTTCAAAAGCTTGCTTTTTAATACTTACTTACATTTAATTTGCATCACACAATTATTTGAAATACAATTCTTAATATTTTAATTATATTACTTAATTTAGTATAAATTCTTTTACTAATTTTTGCCACGACTATAGTGTAATGTATGCAGCGAACAACAAACATTAACTAATAATTTCGTAATGACTGGTTTGCGTGCCACATTTATTTCGGTAGTTTTACTACTATTTAGACCTTTGGAGCACCCTTATTTCTGCAAGACAAAGCTTAATCAAACTTTTATAGTATATCTTAAAGGATGAACATCACTTTCAACGGAACTTAGTACAAAAAGTACAAAGCTAAGTTAGGCGACACTTAATGATATTTAAGACCAGTATTCGTTCCTTTTTCCCACCTAACTGACTAATAATATGTATATTACTAGAATTTCTCGTACAATTAATGACATTCGCCGTCACTCGCAAACTTAGTTAAAAGAGTAATATCTTTTAAAAAGCTTCAAAATTGCTTTTAAAACTTGTTAAAACTTTGTAATTAGGTAATTGAAAAAGCCTACTAAGGCGATAAACTAACAATGATATTTGTGGGCTAAAAGCTTTTCTCGTTTCATTATTTGATTTTATATAAAAAACAGTTACGTGTTTGCTTCCTCAGACTGCAAAAAATTAATGTAACATTAAACGTTTCTAGTGGTTATCGGTTAACTTTAAAAGGAGCAGCGGTTTCTGAAGGAAGAATACGGAAATAAAATATATGTCCTAGAGAATGGAAAAGTCGGCAATAAAATCAAAATATTGGCTGACCAATGTGGGAAAACAATCTTAAATTTTGTCTGCTGCAATAACGTATATCAAAAGAAGGTCTCCGTAATGTAATTGGAATTCTGAGTTGAATTTATACATTTTAAAAGATTTTCTTGCGCTGACTACTTCTAGATATTGCCATAATGGAGTTTAGCTAATCATTTATGATGGAATATTGATTTATATGTATCGGTTACAAATTACAGTCAATTAATAAGTCTATTAGTTAAAAAGAGAAATATTTAAAAGTAAATGCGTTTTGTCTACCATCCTCCAGTAGACATTCCTACTAACGATCTGTTACGGGCAAAATTGACGTTACGTTATTAATTTGGATTTACCCCGAAGCAGTGGGAACACGTAACAGTTTAAGGGATCCACCGAGCAACTACAATGCTGAGGGAGAGGGTTGAATAATTGAATTACCAAAAAACTACATTACGACGTAACTTAAAAGGCCTTATCTGTTGTCACAATTTGGTGGGCGCCAAACCGTCTGACTTGGTGAACCTTGATATTCACCCACGTGAAAGGTGGTTATTACGAATAGGTCTCATTTGCGTTGGTTTCCGTATTAATAGTTTACTTCCTTTACAAAATTTAAAAAGCTTATTAAATTTGGTCCCATCAAAGAAACTTTAAAATGTAGGACCTCCGAAAACTATGGAGACCCCAATTTATTAAGATTCCAACACTGAACTGGCTCTGTATCCTTTGTTAAATTTGGTTACTTTTACTAGTTTAGAAATAAGACTCCGTATTCAACCTAACCCTCCATTGACAATAAACATGTACAGCTTAAGTACACCTACATCAACCTTAGTAAACTTTAATTTTGTACACGATTCTTCTCATTGAACAGGCAAGGTTGCACTTAAAATGTCCTTAAAACAAAAAAAATCTAATAACCGCTATTATCACACGACTCTAACAGCTTCGGAATATTGATGTGCATGACATTTTCAATAACATTTATAAAAATGCCAAAATTAACAATACAAAGAAACCTAGTTCAATACAAATTTTCCCTATCGCCTATTGCCATAAAAAATTTTTCACTAACTCTTTTTATCGAGCAAACAAATCAGCACAAACATTTCCTAATGTTTCGAAATGTTCAATCTTTATGCTTAAGTAATAATGAAAACACTCTAGTTCAAGGTAACTTATCAAATTACCGTTAAATTGTACTTAAAAATCGTTTCTTATGCAAACTTTTTAATATACAGACACAGACCGTCTACAATACAAGTTTTAAGATAAATGTGTACATATTTCTAAATTATAAATAAAAAGCTCAATCATTTCTCATAAATTCCTTCACAGCCCATTTCTAACACCAACAATGACGTCCAGTAATACTAGTGTTATTTTTCCGTTTTCTCTGTTATCCGACTTTTACGTCACTAGCTCACTTAACACTAAGGAGAATTTCAAAAATTTGATTGGAAAACTTATGTTCAACGCCCTTTACTCATATACGGTATCTCTAATTATCAGCTTTTTGACATTTCAACCTGTGCAACTTTAAAATCCACGCTGCACACGATTGATAGACTTATTGCCATTAACCCACAAATAAAGTTCAAACGAAGTGCACACGCGGCTTACCCTTCAGCGTGGCCGTTATGTATATATATATATATATATATATATATATATATATGCTATGATAACGCCGTACTCGCTGTAATGACGTTTTTACCTTAACACCACCGCTCTGTGTTCTTACTTCAAATTTAATCTTACTAATTTGATTGTTATGCCATGGCTAGCCCTCTTCAATCTACACAGAGTGCACAACGTTACGACGATCAATTTTTCTTTTCTCAACCCCTTTATAATTACCTATTTGTTTGAATTGATAAAACAAAGCCAATTAATTTCATATAATGAAAAGAAATATTATTTACATATTTACAAGTTTTGAATTGATATATATTTAAATACACCCTTCAATCAGTCAATGTTATATGTATCATTTATCCCAAAATTTATATACTTTGAATTCAATCTAAAGTCACCAAAAACTACCCTTTTTTTACCAAAGAAACCAGGAACGTTCTAGACCCCTTTATAATACATTGCGTAAGTTTAACGTATGCAATGTTTGTTGTTGACTTTATCACAAGTTTATATAAATTGAATAAATTCAGTATTGAAATTTAAATAGAAAAATATCTTAAAACTAATTAGATCTGACTTGCTACAGCTTGTTCGGGTTGTGGATCAACACCCTTTGTTGTCCTCATTCGTCTGTCACTGCTCTGCTTTGTTGAACCCCTTATTTTCCATAAATTACTTCGTGCTTCTTTATTTTATATGCCTTGAATCTCGCAACTCAAAATTGTACCAGAATTGTAATAAAATATAATTGTCTACATTGATTTGAAATATTATTTTGACCCAGATTTGAATTATTCTTAATGACGCATACTTGAATTATTCAGAAATACACCACCAATTTGAATTATTATCATTAACACATTCAAATATTCTTCTTGTCACATATTCAAAATGTTATATCGTCCAATTCGAAATATTCTCATCAACACATTTAAATTATTATATTCCAGATTTGAAGTATTCAAAAATGTACCACCAATTAGAAGCCCTATTATTATATTATTAGTCTACTCACGTTAAACGGCAAAAAAAAAATTTCGTAGTCGTTGCACTTTATCACTTACACTTGATATTTTATTAAATATTTAAAATTACGCGAGTTAAAGTTCGGGCCTTTGGAGCTGGTTTTTTAAAAAAAACTTCGACACTAACAAATTTAATTTAATATAATTTGTACATAGTAACTTTATAAAAAATTAATTGTACTGGTGAGTAGCCTAGGTAGACAACAATGCAAAAGCTGTAAACTCAAGACTGACTGCCGGGCATTGAGCTCCCGGGCCTTTTATAATAACCTGCCCCTCACACGGCTGTGAGAACTTGCAGATCTCATGTCTGCGTTTCTCTTTGTTACAATGTATCAATCTTAATTCTAAGTAATTGCGGTCTGTTGACCGCCTGTGACCTGCCACCTGCAGCATCACTGCCCTCACGAATGCAAAGTTGCATGTCCGTTCTCATGAACTGTCGATAACCTCTCTGGGTTATCCTTGTGTTACAATGTTGCATTGAACTTATACTTTTACTTAACAATTTATAATAATTCCTATTAGATTCAATATATCAATATATAGGTAATTGGGGGATACATAACTCCTCCCACCGTAAATGAAAAATTAAGGTTTTTCTTAATTTTTAAATACATAAAATTCATTATTCAAATTCATTGTTTCTAAGGGTATACTTATTGTTTCCTTTTTTCTCTTTGTTTCCTTAAATCTAGAACTGTTTCCTTCATTCTTATATCTAAGGTACATTTTGTAAAATACATATATAATTACAAAAATTATTAAAATGATTAATACAATTGTCCAAACACTTATATTATTATAATGTAACTTTGGCGTTTTGAGTTCACTTAATTGTTCTTTATAACTTTCCACTAATTTCACGGCGTGGTTGAGATCGTCTAAGTCTAGATGCTCTAGCTTCATAGGTTTCTTGATTAATTCTTCGTCTTCTTGTTGTATCTTGAACTGTAGTTCCGGTAGGTTTGCAAGTTTCTTTGTTGCTATGGGATCTTGATAAACTCTGATTACTTCTTCTTTCAATTTCACATAACAATCTTCTTTGAGGGTAATTAGTTTGCTTCCGATTAATGCTTGGTTATTTTCATCTTGGTTGCAGTGGATGGTTGCTATTACTTCTGTTGGGAAAATGGCTATCCATTTGTTATCTGTAACTTTTTGAATTTTCATATTAGTTATTTGCACTTGTTTGGTTTCACAGTTTTCGTAATGATTTGAGAATTTTAATAGTTGTACTTCACAAGGGCTGTCTTCTTGAATGGTTGTTGTCGTCATCGATTGACATAAATATTGGTTTGGTGTTACTTCAGTACATTTTCGTTTGTATAACCATATCTCAGTTCATTTAGGGATAGGAATTTGGTTTTGGGTATGATTACTTGGTATGTGCTAGTAACTTTTGTTGGAAAAGCAAATAAATGATAATATTGATAATTGTTACTTTCTACTATCGGGATTTCTATTAAAAATATTATTTCGTTATTCTTAATGTAGCCTTTTACTATAGCTATCTTTTCAAATATTAGAATGTTCGATTCTGTTACATCAAAAGGTAATTTACTGTTAATTATATGATCTAATTCTTATTAATTCGTTTAATAAATCGGTTGGTTCAATAATGCTAGAGTGTAGGGTATTTAATTTTTCAAATGTTAATTGGGTTTTGCATACTGCCTAATTTAATTGGTAGTATACCGGGGTTGTTTTTTATATCTTCTATTATTACTTGGTTGTCCGTTCTGCCTGGGTGGAGGTTGACGGTAAGGGTGATGATTGTCCATCTTAAATTACAGGGTGTCTTAGGTTTTTCAAATGAATGTATTTTGTTATTTTACCGTTGTCTACTACTACTATGTTTTTATCTGATATTTTCTTAATTTTAAATGGTCCTAAATTTCTGGGTGCTGTTTTGTGTCGCTTGCTTTGAAAGTTTTTCTCATACACGGTTTGTCCTATTAAAAATTTATTTGAGTCGGTATTTTTATTTCGGGTTGTGGTGATACGTTCCTTTATCGTTTTCTAATTTATCTTTTACTTTGTCATAAGTTATTTTTAGTTTTTGTTTGTGATCTTTCGCATATTGTTGATATACTTCTTTATTGTAGTGTATGTCATAGGGATTTCGTGAATCTGAATGTCCTAAGGTTAATTCTATGGGTGTAAAATTTGTTGATGAGTGAATAGTGTTATTATAGGCGATTAGTGCGTATGACATTAAATTGGTTATATGTTCCTTTTTATAATTTATTCTTAATAATCGAATTTGTTCTAACAGGGTTAAATGTAATCGTTCAATTAGTCCGTTTGATTCAGGGTGGTTTTCCGTTATGAAATGAATTTTTATTTTGTGGAGTTCTAAAGTGTTTTGTATTGTCTCGTTTTAAATTCGCTACCATTGTCTAAAGTGATTGATTCGGGTGTTCCGTAAAATGTGAAATATTGTAAAAATCCTTGGGTCACGTCGATGCTATTTTTGGATGTGATTGGTATTGCTTGGCCTATTTTTGTGAATGCGTCTACAATTGTTAGATAGTTTTGCGCTTCTACTACTAGAGTATCGGCATGTAGTTTTTGAAATGGTTTGTCGGGTATTTTGGTTAACATTAAGGGTATCTTTGGGGGTTTCCTATCGTATTTCGCTTTGTCACATAATTCGCATTGGTTAATGAAATCTGTGGTCAAGTCCTTCATGTCTTTAAAATAATAACGTCTTATGAGTTGTTTTATTGTTTCGTTAATTCTACGATGGTTGGTTTTTCCTTCGTGTTGATTTCTAATTACATCGTTTATTTCGTCAGGGTCGTCTAGTGTTATTAGTTTTCTAGTACATCTGATGAGTTCAGGTCCAGAGTTATTGAATAGTTTAATGTACAATTCTGAAAATCTTTGGTATAAATGTTCGGTGTTGAAATAAAAATAAAATCGTTTTTTCTCGGGGGTGTATTCTTTTAAAATTTTAATTATTTGTTCCTCGTTGTCATCGTTAGTTATTTGAATTTGGTATATCTTTTTGTTATCTACTTTTGTATATTTTACTGGATTGGGGTTATTTAAAACTTCCGTTATTATAAATTGGTTAGGTTTCATATCGATTGCTTCGTTTAAGATTTTAATCGCGTTTTTTGGTTCTTCGTTTTGTGTCGAATGTATCGTGTTGATCTCGTCTGGATCTTCCCTTATTTCTGCTTCGTCTACGTTTCCTAAAATGGATTCAGTTTCTAATGCATTGAGTTGAATTCTACTTAAAGCGTCTGCGTTGTTGTTATAAATTCCTTTTTTGTATATAATTTCGTAATCGTATTCTTCGAGTCTGATTCTCCATCGTTGTAATTTTGAATTCGGTTCTTTCAGTTTGCATAACCATACTAGTGGTCTATGATCGGTGTATATGTAAAATTTTCTTCCGTATAAATAAGGTCTAAAATATTTTGTTGCCCAAATTATGGCTAATAATTCTTTTTCTATGGTACTATATTTTTGTTCGGTTTCATTTAGGGTTCTGGATGCGTAGCTGATAGGTTTATCGCTACCTACTTTTCCTTGGCTCAATACTGCGCCTAATGCTACATTCGATGCGTCTGTCGTCAGTATAAATGGTTTTGTAAAGTCTGGGTATTCTAATACAGGGTGATTCGTTAATATGTTTTTAATTTTGTCTACGGCTTTAATAAATTCCGGGTGTGTTCAATTTTGTTTCCTTTTTAAACAGTTTGTCAGGGTTTGGTTATCTGAGCGTAACCTTTAATGAATTTGCGGTAGTAACCACTAAGTCCTAGAAATCCTTTAATTTCTTTGGTTGTCTTTGGTAATTGGGTAATTTAGAACTGCATTTGTTTTGTCTGGATTTGGCATTACTCCTTGGGGTGTTATTACATGTCCTAAAATGATACTTCTTTTTGTAAAATTCACTTTTGTCTAATTGTACTTTAAAATGTGCTTGTCTAAGTCTTTCGAATACTTCTTTCAATCTTTCTATGTGTTCTACCAATGATGTAGAATAAACTATGATGTCGTCAAGGTATACAAGGCATTTTCATTGTGTATTCCTCGTAATATATTGTCCATGACTCTCTGAAAAGTAGCGGGTGCGTTCTTTAATCCAAATGGCATTCGTTTGTACTCGTAATGTCCTCTAGGTGTGCTGAAGGCTGTTTTTGATATGTCTTTTTCTTCCATCTCTACCTGATGGTATCCTGATGCTAGGTCTAATGTTGTAAAATATTGACATTTGCCTAACTTGTCTAAAATTTCGGTTATATTTGGTAGTGGATATTTGTCATCTACCGTTTTTTCATTTAACTTTCTATAGTCTATTACCATTCTGTACTTTCTCTTTCCGGTTGCGTCTAATTTCTTAGGTACTATTAACACGGGCTGCTCCATGGTGAATTGGAGTGCTGGATTATGTCTTGGTCTAATAAGTCTGCTACTTGTCTGTCAGCTTCTTCTTGGCTTGCATGAGGTAGTCTATATGCTTTTGTAAAGATTGGTTTATTGTCTGTTAACTCGATATTATGTTTTACTGTGTTGGTGAATGTTAATGGTATTCCTTCGCAATGGAATATGTCTCGGTATTCAAAACATAAGTTTTAATTGCTCTTTCTTCTTCTTGATTGATATCGGTATTAAAGCGGATGTTAGTTAAATTTTCTCTTAACATTTCGTCATGTTCTATTGGGTTGTATTCGTTTTCTAAATTTTCGTCTATTTCCATTTCGTTAAAATTTAGTTCTTCTACGTTAATTGGGTCTGTCATGATAATTCTACGGGATAGTCGTTTGAATTTAATATTGTTGTGGTTGCATAATTATCTTTTATTTGCACTAAGGCAGTTGGGGTTTCTACTCCTTGTTGAAATGTCATATGATTTATTATTCCTAAATTTTTGTTAGATTTTACTGGGATTTTTATTTTTCTTTCCGTTCGGGGTTCTATAGTGTATTTTTGTTCAATTTGTGTGTTTTGAAATTTAATTGGAATTTTTCCGTATTTTGTCCTTAATAAGCGATTTTTAATGTCAATGTTGGCTCCTAATTTTCTTAGAAGGTCCATTCCGATTAATCCGTCATATTTGTCGTTAAATTCGAATACACAAAATTTATGTTTCATTTTAACATTAAATGTTCTCGGTAGGGGTATATTGACTACGAATTGGTGTATTGTTGTTTGATGGGCTGTTTTAATTTTGAATGGTTCTCTTTCTACATAATCTAAATAATGTTTTTGTACGGTTCTGGGGCTAATTAATGTTTTAGAGGATCCAGTGTCGATTAATAGTTTGAATTTGGCGTGGGGTATTTCTATGTATGGTAATACTAAGTGATTTATGTTATTTAAGTTTATTAAGTTTGGTCGGTTATGAATTGGTCCATTTGAAAATTTGAGTTCGAGTTTTCGTCGTCGTACTCCTCGTAAGTTTCGTATTGTTCGTCACGTTCGTAAGTTGCTGCATGGTTTGATTCATTGTTCGTAGGTGTCTCAATGTAATTATTCTGGTCAGTGTCAAATTTTTCTATTTCTTGATGGAATAATTCTTCCGATGTAAAATTACGTTTCTGATGAGGGTTTGGTCGGATATGTGTTATCTTTGTATGTTGTCTGGTGTTACCAGATGAGGTATCCATTGGTGTTGGTTTATAATAAATATAAGGGTTGTTATGATTATTAGTCATTGGTGTATTTCTATTGGGGTTTGCGTTGAATGCTGGTCTTTGTTGGTTCAAGTTTTGATTAAATCTTGGTTGGAATGCGGGTTTCGTAAAAGTTTGGTTGAATGTTGGTCTTGAAAAATTTTTATATTGATTATTAAAATTTGTATTGTTAAAACTTGGGTTATTACTTCGCGGTTGATTTGTTTGTGCGTTAAAGGGTGTGAATTTTTGTTGAGGGATTGTTTGTCTTGTGGCTTGTATGGTTTTTATTGGTGAATAACTTTTATTCGCGTTGGGGTTGTATAGTCTGTTGCGGTAATACATTACATTTTCTTCTTCTATTACTAGGCTCATAGCTTCTTCTAGATTTTGGGGTCGTTGGAATCTGATTTTATCCGATAGTCGTTCTGGTAAAGCGTTTATGTATGTGTCTAGTGCCATTTCGTCATACATTTTTGTTTTTAAATGTCTAACGTTTTGATCGGGTTCTTCGATTTTTAATTTTGTTAAAATTAAACTTCTCACGTCTTGGCATTTCATTCCGAATTGGTAGGGGGATTGATTGTGTTCCATTCTAAGGTTTATTAGGTCTCGTATCAGGCATTTTATGTTACGTTGGTCTCCAAAATATGCAATTAGTAGCTGTTTAAATTGTTCGCATTCTTGTAAATTGTCCCTACTGGCGATTAAGGTTAGTGCCCTTCCGGTTAGTTTACTTATTACCAAGCGTATAAGCAATGAATTTCTTTGGTCATCTCCGGGTTTGTAGAAGGTTTTTAGGAACATTTCAGATGCTCCAATGAAATTTGAGAGATGGGCTTCCGTGCCATCAAATGTCTGTATTGTCTCCAAATAGAGTCGCATGTCTGTGTTACTCATGTTGGTTAAGGGTTGTTTTCGATTTTGGGAAATTTAAAAAAAAAATTTTTTTTTTTTGAATTAAGCTTTATTTCGCTATTTGTATTGTTATTTTCGCTTCGGATTTACTAATTTTCCGTTTGGGTTGTAAAATTTCAAATTTTTGTAGAAATTGGGGTTGATTTTCTATTTGTAACGTTAATTATGCTTGGGATGTATTAATTTTTCTTTTGGATTGAATAATTTTGAATTTTGTAAAAATTGGGGTTGGTTTTGCTATTTGTGATGTTAACTTTGCTTTTGGTTTTATTAATTTTCCTTTTAGATTGAATAATTTTTAATTTTGTAGAGATTGAGATTTATTTTGCTATTTTTCGGGTTTATTTTTGGTCCGGATTTGTTAATTTTCAGTTTAGATTGGGTAAGTAAAAAATTTGGTAAAAATTGAGACTAATTTCGTACTTGTAGTATTAATTTTGGTTTGGATTTATTAATTTTAAGTTTAGACTGCGTCTGGTTATTTTTAGAATCGTAGTCGCTGTAACTTGTGCTTAGTTACACAGTGCGGTGATGTACTCGTGAGATTTGTATTCAATAAGGTTGAATTAATTACCGTAGTCTTGGATTTGCTTGTTTTTATGCAGCTTTTAATTTGTCTTGAGTTTCTGCTTCTTAAGGAATCTGAAATGGATGGGTTTATTCTCGCTTAGCGTTGTTTTAGTTAAATTCTGTTAATTTGTATTAATACTCTTTCCGTGGGTTTTACTGAGTTGCGTAATTATGACTTGAGGTTAATTACTTCTGCACTTTATGGTTGAAATTGAATACTAAAGGATGTAATCTTTGTTACTTTATAATAATTGCGTACATATGACTATACTTGTTGAGATTATTAACACTTACAGGTGTTAATAGAAATTAGATACTTCGCTTCTGTAATTGCTAACTGCTTGCATAAAGTATTACGTCTATTTAAATATCTCGGTGTTCACGACTTGTAATTGAACTTTCCGTTATGTGCGTTTTCAGGTTACAATTATGAGCGTATGATAACGTTTAGCGTTATTCTGTATTCGTATTGGAATAATGCACTTTATAAATGCTGATTAATTTTTAATTGAAAAACGTTTAGATTTTATACCGTGTTTGTTGCAATTGTACACGCTTTTATGGATTAATTACTTGTAGGTATTAATGCAAAAAACTGCGTTGCTTTTATTTATTTCGTGATGGATTTAATACTTATGATGCGAATTGCGTTGTTGAAATTTAAACTTTAGTACTGTGTAAAGATTCTGAAAGCGATTTCTCTGAGGTTTTAATTGTATAATAAAGGATGCTTTCTTCGCGTATTTTGCTTATCTTAGGTGGTTTTAAGTTACCGTAGCAGAGTGTTTTGCTAGAATTTTCTTGCTGTGGTTCATACAGTTTTATAGAGGTCAATGTTTTAAATAATCGTTCCGTACTGTTTGTTCGAATTAGCTTTGAAATTAATTTTGCGTTCTGTGTTTTTATTTTACCGGATTGAAAATGTGCTTTTGAATCGCGCTGGTTAATGTTTCTTATTTTGGTGTTAGTGAATGTGCGCCCGTTATTTTTTTGGATTATTTTCGTTCTAATAATTGTGGTAAGAATCTCTTAATATCAATTCTCATTTACTTTTTAAAAGAAAATCTCTTTACATTCAAGTCTCATTTGCTTTTAAAGAAAAAATATCTCTTTAACATTCGTCTCATAGGTTAATACTTTCTTAAAATAAGGTCTCGTTTTTTTTTGGAAATAATTCACTTTGTAATTATTTTCAAAACAATATTCATAAAATTCATAAAACAATAATAATAAATGGTAATCAATAATTATAATACTAGCATATATCAATTATAGTTTTTGGTTAAAAAAAGGTATGGATATGAACTTACATTAATTTCATCTGTTTCTTTGGTGGGCTCGATCGATGCTGTATCTTGTCCACCTTGGTTTGTTTGTTGCATTTAGACTATGCTTGTTCTTCCTCCAACTTGGTTTGGGTTCTGCCAAAATTTCGAATTAAAATTCTTGGTCACCAATCTTCCGATTTTTGGATTCTCAGTGCCCTTTTGACATCCGTTACGACTGCGCCAGTTAAAGTTCGGGCCTTTGGAGCTGGTTTTTTAAAAAAAACTTCGACACTTTAACAAATTTAATTTAATATAATTTGTACATAGTAACTTTATAAAAAATTAATTGTACTGGTGAGTAGCCTAGGTAGACAACAATGCAAAAGCTGTAAACTCAAGACTGACTGCCGGGCATTGAGCTCCCAGGCCTTTTATAATAACCTGCCCCTCACACGGCTGTGAGAACTTGCAGACCTCATGTCTGCGTTTCTCTTTGTTACAATGTATCAATCTTAATTCTAAGTAATTGCGGTCTGTTGACCGCCTGTGACCTGCCACCTGCAGTATCACTGCCCTCACGGATGCAAAGTTGCATGTCCGTTCTCATGAACTGTCGATAACCTCTCTGGGTTATCCTTGTGTTACAATGTTGCATTGAACTTATACTTTTACTTAACAATTTATAATAATTCCAATTAGATTCAATATATCAATATATATATAGGTAATTGGGGGATACATAACTCGCGTGACTTTCTGCTTAGCAGTGACTCAGCTTCGCCCTGCCTGAGTTTTAAACTGCCCCGGTTTATCATTGCTCTGTGTTAATATAGGCTGTTCCCACTTACATGTGGGCTGGGTTTTCAACAAGTCTTGCAGATATCTCAACCAACCACGTCTTTGTATTTCCTGCATTTCAATGTTGTTTCTGATGTAATTTATTTGGTTTTCCGTGTAGTATCTATTTGCTATTGATACATCGTTATCTTGACCATACGTTGTTTTGTATGGACATGACCTTTTTGGATAATTGAACAAAATAAATGATGTAACTTTAATTCTACTTTCGTTTATTTTGTGCTTGTTTGAAACTGCGTTTTCTTATCAAAAATGTTTATTGTTTCTGCGTACTTACATAAAGCTTTGTTAGGTTTTATCTCTTATCTTTGTATTTGTTTTATATTTAATTAGAATACTTCTCAACGCGTGTTTAATTACATGTACTATAATTTCTCTTGAATACGCGTACTTTTGTTGAAAGGTATGCTCACTTGCACTACTTAAAATTAATAAAGGTCTATGTACAGAGTGTTGTATACTTGCTATTTACATAATGTATGAATTACCTATTTTTCTGCTAAATACGCATTCTATTGTTGTAAGATAGGCTTCCTTGCATCGCTTAAAGCTAATTATGGTCTATATACAAGGTGTTAAATGCTTGCTATTTACATAATATACGAATTACTTAATTTTCTGCTAAATAAATGCAGTTTTCTGATTCCTATTGCAATTTATGGTTACTACACGACCCTTGCTACTCAATACACCCCTAAACAGCCCCTTATCACAGCAATATATATATATATATATATATATATATATAGTAAATAAGATGAAATAATAACTTAGACTTTTATGCAAAGCCCAGATGATCATTTCAAATCGAGCTAGTAATTGAAAGATGGATAATATAAAGTCTTGGATAGGACTTGAACCTGTATCTTGGTTTTGCTGGAATCATGCGTTTACCAATAACGCCACCGAGACCGATGACGACAATTGGGAAATTTACAAATTTAAATCGTGTACACGACGATACATCAACCTAACTTTCAATTACGTTTGGCATTTTTGTCAATCATATCTGACATTGTCAAGTTTTGGACTTATGTCAGTTATAAACAGGAAGCTACGCTCAAAATTACGGCATATAAGCATGGTTCCGGCAAATCCAGGATACAGGTTCAAGTCCTGTCCAAGTCCTTATATTTTCCATCTTTTAATTACTAGCTCGATTTGAAATGATCATCTGGGCTTTGCATAAAACTCTAAGTTATTATTTAATCTTATTCACTATAATACGATAGTATTTATTAACTTACCTTATGTAATTAACTACCTAAAATATTTATATATATATATATATATATATATATATACATTGCTATGATGTTTGCCCCACGATTGGGCGTACCATAAAATTGCTATGAAATTGATATGAATTACTTTAAGCCCCAATGTTGTGCGAATTTTTGTTGTTATGATATTTTCATTTTGCTATGATATTTACTTTAGGATTTTGCCCCGACTAGCTTCTTGAATATATCTTATTTTAACCATTAAATGAATTCAAATAAAGCAGTTCTAGAACACACAATATTATAGTTGATAATATGTACAATATTCAAAATTTTCTGTTTTATATAAAATATTTACATTTACCAAATTTATGCTTTTCTGAAAGCCAGCAAAAATATCTTTTAATTACACTCAAGTACCTTCGAACGTTCCAAGAAGCTTTTCCCTGTTTTCATATTTTTCAAATGACCTTTTTGATAACTCTTACAAATATAGGATGTATAGCAAATATTAAATTTGAAACAGTCTTTCAATAATAAAATGTTTAAAAATCGCTAACCTGGAATCGTTTCTGGAATTCCATCCTATTGGCTAAAATTATACACTTTTGATTTCTAGTTTTTTAGATTTGCGTTAATGCTTATATCTCGACATGAACATTGAGTCGTATCCACAAAATTGTTTCCACAAAATGGCATCAACAAAATGCCGTCCCAATATAAGAATTGCTTACAATAAAACGTCCCAATAACAAAAGTCCCCAATAAAAAACGCTTCCAATGAAAGCCCTATTTTGTTAAATATTAGAAATTAATTTAATTAATTGTATAATTTACGTTTATTTGTAGATGGGCTTATTTTTGTCGCACAAAAATTTTGCACTTTCAAATTTCATTTATTGAATTTTTATTTCACTACTTACGTAAGTTTTTACAGCATTCGAGAATAGTTGGTGCTCGGTTGAATATGGACTAAATATCATTCATTTTCTATTGCATATATAAGCCCTTCGCCTAATAGTTTTCATTGGCGTGGTTATAATCAAGGCTTGTACTTTGCCTTATCTGGCAGAACTCTGAATTTTTACAAATTCCCTATTAATTCTTCGACGAAATGTTTCATCGATCACGTAGGCGTTCAGTATATTACAGCATTATAATGAATTTCCAATTTTTGGCTTTTATCAAGTCACGTATTCAATGTTTGTCAATTGAAAGTCCACAATTTATCATATAATTGAACGGCTTTGTTTATTCGTTTGTTACAGAATGTTGGTTTTCTGAACAAATGTGTTCTCTCTAGTCACGTAATAATAATGAATTATTAAGATGCGTTTGCATAATAATTACGCTGATATTTTCGACGCGATTATTAAATATTTGGAGTTTCAATTTATCTACGTTTCCCGGTAATTTAATTTAATGCAATTAGTTGCTTTTTAAAATCTTATCTTTACTTGTAAACTATACTTAAACATGTTCATACGACGCACACATTACTATTCTAATCTAATGATATCGGATTATTACTAAAAGAGCTTTTTTCTCATGCATTTAATTACATATCTTTTATATACAGTGTCCTCGCAATTGACTTTTTGTAGAATAGTCGATTTACTCTTATAATTGCTGGAATTATTTGATTAACTTAAAGTTAAAGTTATTATATTTATCCTACGACCCCTATGACTTAATCTACCTTTAAACTACCCTATTATCATAGAATGATATATATATATATATATATATATATATATATATATATACCATATATCAATCGTGGTTAGATTTCGTTCTCACAACGTGGCATGTTTAGTTTGTGCTGGTACATTGAGTCACGTACGTACTTTGTAGATTGTTTTACTGTCGCAATTATGTTACTTCGTATGCCTTTGGTTGTCGGAACGAGCGACAATGGTCTACTGTAATTACATTTCAATAAAAAACGCATAGTTTGCGTCCTTGTAATTATGTTTTAATTTGTTGTTTTTAAATAAGTCATTGTTCTTGTTAATACCGTTTTCTTAAATGTATTGTAAAACAAATTACTTCATTGCTTTAGAGGTTCTAGTTTAATGCCACTATCGAAATTATGTTTCTGAAGACAAAAGAAATTTTAAAGTAAAACGTGATTAACAATAGATATGCTTAAAATTTATATGTACAGGGTACATCCACATTTATCCTGTTCATTTGACGTCAATATCATATACTCTTAACTTTTTGGTATTCAAGATTGAGAACGCATTACACCTCTCCTACAAACGAAATTTATTTTTAGAAATCTTCTAATCTATCCATTGAACCGTATGTCAGCTTAGTTCAGTTCTACGTTCACAGTCCTTAATCAATTCATTATATAGAAATTAAAAAAGTATTCTCGTGCATTACAAAATTCAACACTGCAGGTACCGCTGACGGCGAAAGGTCGTAAAGCGACCATTACTATTCTTCAAACAAATAGAACACTCACTGGTGCCAGTCTCATCCTGAGACATGCAGCAAGTTATATCCCTCAGTCAAGTCATATCCCAACCTTCTGGGTATAATTTATAATTGGACATTTGGTTAGAAAGTCCATTCGCAAGTTGACCCGGATTGCTCTTTCTCTCTCTTTCTCTCTCTCTCTTTCTCTCTCTCACACACACACACACACATACAAACACACACACACACAACACACACTTTCTCTCTTTATCTCTTTCCAACTTTCTCACTCTTTCTCTCTCATCCCCACTTCCACCGCCTCTGGGATATCTAGCATAAGGATCCCCAGTATCTCTAACAGAAGAGAACGTCGCGATGGCGATGGACCGAACTACATCGGGCCCCGGATAAAACCCCAAACCCAAAGTTCAACGCAAAAATAAATGACTCAGTGAAATCTAAAATAGGTATGAACTTAAGAATTGGAAAAAAGAAAAGAAATTGAAACATAAAGCACAATAATGAAAGATGTCAAAAAGTAGAAAAGGAAACCTGTTCAGTCACGCAAATGTTGCTAACGCACATAGGTTGGAAACCTTTCTCGTTGGGAAAGGAATGTGAGTGAATAGCCAAGGAAGGGTAGATTAGTGCTATCAAGAGTTTGGTTAAAGAACGTAGGCGATGTGATCCATCCGATTTCGGTTGATAGTGAAATAGGAGTAACGTATCTTCAAGACTAAATACCAAGATGAAAAATAAAAATGTGTGGTTTCAACGTACATGTCCGTGATGTCCATCCTGTACGTAATCTATCCAGAGCGTTTATCAAATCCAACTTGTAAATATCTACTGTAAATACAACAAAAAAGCTGGTTAGAGTTACCAAAGTACACTCAAGAATAAAACAATGAAATAAGTTAACTACTGTTCTAATAACTGATTTGGCCTCAAACCCTTTAAAGTTAAATTCTGCTTCATCCTTGTTACATATCTTGCGCTCCAGTGCAGAATAAGATAGCTGCATTTATATGAATCAGCTGGTCTTACTTGATGAAAAAGAATATTAAGTGTATTAGGTATGAACCGCTGTGCCTTCAATTAGTTCCTCGTGTATGCCATTTTTCGATTAATGGTGCATCCTACATTATTACATTGATTGTATACAAGTATACAACACTCGAATGTGATTGAAATTAATTAAGATAAAAAGAAGTGTGAAACCTTTTTACAAGTCTTACCATTAACCCATTTGAGTTCACAAAATTTTTTGAAAAAAATTATTTATCTGATATTTATAGTATTCATTATGAAATTTCTTGAAAATTAAAGAAAATATTGGATGTACTTATATGAGTGCAGAGGGCACTAATAAAGTGCTGTAAATGGAGTGTCTTGCATTTACTTTAATAATCACAGATGGCGGTGAAAGTGGACGTGTAAATATGAGCAAATTTTATGAAAGCGGGACTTTCAAGTACTTACTAGTAATAACTTAAAAAATAAGCGGCGGCGGCGAAAAATTGTCGATCATTTGCGGAACGCAAGCGTTAGTATTTTTATAGCACCGTAGTCAGGATCACATCAACTTATTTACAACTTTACTGTATAGCAGTGCGCCACACACAACACAAACTACTTAAAATTTAATCGCGGTAAAATCTTAGATTATACTACTTAGACAACCGACGGAAGGGAATTGATCTACAAGCTACATCTTATGTTATAAGTAAAACTATATTATAAACTTATAATTGCAAACAAAGCATACCACCCACCAAAATGCAAGACACTTTTGAAAAGAAGATTACTACAAAGGGTGGAACGGAATGGAAAGAAACAAAAATAGTTAACATGAGAAATTCCAGGAAATATTTACGCAAACAAAAACTCAAAACAAAAAAATTATACGAAGAAAGAAAAGTAAAATTTACAACGAAGGTAAAGGACATAGCTTAATGATGGAGCGCTTCAACTTGCTGTGTGCGGTTTTGAAAGTGGCAACCCAAACGACACTATCGGCTCCTGGATGGGCTGTAACAACAAGTCTAAGGAACCATAAAGGGGGTGGAACGCCATCGGCTTTAATTAACACTAGGGTACCCATCTGAATCTGCGAAATCGTTTGTACCGTTCTTAGATCAGCAAGGTCAAAAATCTTGATGAATTCGCTGGAGGAATTACCAAGGAGGGTCGGTTGAGCAGAATGCCAGAAAGGATAGGTTCTGGATAGCGACTAAAGAGGCCAAAGTCAGGAAGTCACCTGGTGTCAGGCAA
This sequence comes from Platerodrilus igneus, assembly GCA_036346225.1. Lineage (NCBI taxonomy): Eukaryota > Metazoa > Arthropoda > Insecta > Coleoptera > Lycidae > Platerodrilus > Platerodrilus igneus. Next base: position 98,703 of record JARFIW010001536.1, read on the forward strand.
CTCAAGTTGTTGGGGTCACTGCTCACGGGGGTAAGGGACACGAGTTTAATATGACCCCGATCTAAACAAAGACAGTGCATAGTTCCTCACAGGTCAGAGTTTGATCACCTATGGTACGAAGAAGCAAGGTTTTAACCGACTTCACACACGCTTTCCACAAACTATCAAAATGAGACGCAAAGGGCGGTATAAAGTGGCAAGAAATATGTTCCATCGCGGCAGCTGATTTTGCAAGGATAATTAACTGTCTAAAAACACCCCAAGAGTTTGTGCCGCAATCACTGTAGAGATGATACAGTGGCCATGCCTGGCAATAAATTGAATAGAGCAGGTACAAAGGCGTCAATCTACAGATCAGATATTAATTCTAGATGGAGTACCTTAATAACCATAAATATAAAAAGACATAGATACGATTTTAGCACCTTAGCCACCCGTACTCGCGACAACGTAGTAGAGAAGGGGCAGCAAAATCAACGCCCGATCTCAAAAGGGGTTTACTTGAGTGACTCGGCATGGAGGAAGGTGACCCATAGGAGGGTGCGATACAGTAGGTTTAGTCTTCCAACAAGTTACACACTGACTCGAAACTCAACGAGTGGACTGCTTACTTGAAACAATCCAAAAACGTTGACAAACAATAAAATCAACCATTTGGAAACCATCGTGGCAGTATCTCACATAAACAAAGTTGATAAAACAAATCTGTAAAGCAACTTTTAAGAGCGGGACATTTTCTGTCGGCTAATAAGGGTGCGCGCGATAGGCGACCACCAACCTGTAATTTTATCTGTCAAATAAAGGGGGATACTTTGAGAACACTCTTTTTAGTACTGATCCGGGCTGGATTTCGTCCAACTCAATAGAATAGTGAGCCTGTTAAATATATTTAATCTGAGAGTTCAAAGCGCTACCGAGTTCGAAACAGGACTGATTTCGAGTGCATTTTGTATGTTCTGGACAAAGCGCAGAGTCCATGCAATAATACGAATGACAAATTGAAAAGATGAACGACTTTCCAAATTCGCTTCAATCCACAAGGGGATGCGACAGCGGTTAAAACAATATAACGTTTCTCGATGAGAATTCACAAAGAATTAAAAGACGGAATTAGTGAACTGTAAGTGTCGACTTACAAGCTACATCTTATACTATAATTAAAATTATGTTATAAACCTATAATTGCAAACGGAACGGGGGTGTGTTTAAATTTCAAAAAATTTTAAATTAAATGAAACCGATTTTTCTTCTTAACTGAGTAACATAGTATTCTAAGAACCAAAATATGATTATGAAGATACTAGCTGACGGTGGATAAATGAATGTTTTGAATGCACAACATTACATTGCACTTTATACATTACCGCGAAAACTTAGATGGCATTGACCACAGGGCAACTGTTTGTCTAGTTTTTCCGGAAAGTAACCAAGTACACCACGTGCAATGCTCTTAACAACAGAAGCAGAAGGTTTTGCTTTGGAATATATTGATTTTGTGTTGCACCTTAGATAATGCCGTGCAACGCTCTGGATAAAAACACGCAGATCAACTTTCCTTCTATGCCCGGTTTGTGAATCTTCTATGCATCCGCAACTGTTATGTTCACGATGTTGGTGAAAAAGGCTACCATTGCTCTTTTCCTTGCTTTGTCCAGTAAATCGACCTCCTCACACTGAAGTACTATATTTGGAAAACATCTGGGGTTGTAGTATATCAGGCTTCTCGTTTTTTGCCAAAGATTAACGCTTGACCTATGACAGCAGTTCAATCCCATTGTAGTTTGTTGCCGGGGATACGACATTGCGATTTTTTCATTCATTACAAAATAATGCCGATGATGTTTTCTCTTACACATTTGAGCAATGTACTTATATGAGTACAGTAAACAAATAGTAGGATGTGCAGCTAAACAATTGTAAAGGCATGAATAACTATTTGCCATCTACTTATATAATATACCTTTCAATATGCATTTGATCACAAAAACGATTATACTGTAGCTTTTGAACCACAGTATCGAGTTTAGGAATATAATGATGTGTATGCTTCTTTGCATGAAACGAACCATGATTTACAAATCTTTAACAGAACTATCTCCCGCGTTACCTCTGAAACTTAACCTAATGCATACTACTGAAACCGTTAATGTAGCACACAGTTAAATTTTAGACGCTACAAATCGTTACATATAATATTTGTAAGCTGTATATATAATGCGTTTGCGTTACGTTAAACAGAAGTCAAATGGAGGAGAACATTTATCTGAAACTGGGGAAATAAATACGAATATAATTTTGTGAATAGTGCTGCTAATAAAGCCAGAAATTTTCATAATTTTTAGTTTTATAAAGGGTAATTAACTTAAACCACTAAATCCAAAAGTTATTAACACAAATCCAAAAATTATTTCTAAAAACCACAAGGTAGGAGATAGATTTCAATACAATGTATTGTGATTTCGAATACAAAGATGTAAGCAATAAGTAATTAACCTAGTTACTAGGTAAACTGGATATTTATAACAGTAGATGTTCATATCGTGGCCATGTTATTTTATGAAAGCTTTTAGAATAATTCAAGACGTAAATAACCGTGAAATTGTTAAAAGCATGCTTCATATTATAATTATGCCAAATATACGAGAGCAGAATTGATAAACATTAACGTTTCATAAAAACGGGTATAGTGATAATACAAATTAATCCTCAGACAATACAGTAACAATATCCGTCCAATGTAGTTAATTACTTAAATACAGGCGCTTTTTAGTAAAACTCACAAATATCAGACTACACAAAATCTCGACAGAAATATAAAATAAATACAACCTTAAATTGTTTTTAATGTTTCCATTCAGACTGCTGGGGCTATGACATAGTTCGCTTGAAAAATATTATGCAAGCATTTTTCACAAAAATACGTCCTCGTTGAGATGAGAGGTCAAATATAGGTCCTGTGCGTGAAAGTTATTACGCATGTCAAAGATCCATACCTTGCTTTGAACCGCAACGGTTTGACATAATTCAAAATTTCCAGGTACAAAATAACGATCTCTGGCCAATGTAGTACCTTTGGGTGGAGTATTGAAAAAATATCAAATGTAATGAGGACGTGAGATAGCCGTGGATGCGTGATATTAGTATAATAAAATCATATGATTTTCCGTAATCCTTACGTGCTGCTATACTAGCTCTATAGGAATATTGCATAATGACATAAGCCCTCCGAACGTAAAAAGAGTACTAAGAAATGACGGAGGATAGACAGTCAATGAAAAACAGTTAACTAGTTATTCGCTAGCAGGTGATTAGAAAGCATGTAATAATGTGGTAGGCCACGCTCTTGGGGTCAGTATTAATACATGTTAAAAGTTTGTGGACAGAATGCCATTCAAGGTGCAACGTGACTTTTATGAATAAGATTAAACGGTGTTCAAGCATTTGTATAGCTTGCAGATTTGAGAAAAGTTGTTAATTCGTGCGCGGGATTATAGCAACCCGTGTGTGGTGTAATAAATGGGCCACCTGCAAGGGTAGTTCAAAGTGGGTTTGTTGTGTTAAGGGAGCTGTTATTTGAAAGACGAAAAATTGAATAGCGGATGTTTTCTGCACATTCTCAACGATTTAGCAAATGAATTAAACCGTAAGTAAACAACAAACTTTCATGTTTAAACTTGATAATTATGTACATGAGAAATGTAAGTCTGAATGATTGGTATTTATGTAATGGGAAAATAACCACACGTGAAAGTAATTATTTTGTTGAGCGATTACTCAGCAACAGAACTAGTATTGATTAAATTTAAACAAGTTGCTATTGTGCAAGGAACTTGGATTTTTTCAAAATCTAAGAAATATGTGTGTATTGTGGTGGAGATTAGTGTTAGTTAAAGCCTGAAGCTTTAGTATTTTGAATCGACAATGAAATGACGAAAGTGAAAGTCGGTATTTAACTGTTTTCTATGTTTGTCAACAAGGGCATATCCAGAAATGAAACTAGGATGTCAAGTAATTCAACATGAGAAACGGAAAAATTGAAGTGATATTATTTGATGAATTTGGTTTAATGCTTTTTCTTTAAGATTACTTTTTGTAATTGCTGTCCAGTGGGTGTAGGGAATTTTCTTTTTTAAATGGAAAAACATTTGTATTTATATTGCAATTATTTAATGTCAATAGAAGTTACGTGTAGATTGAGTTTTATTTGCATTTATGTAGAAACCAAGTAAAAATTGGTTAATTGTGAAAAGGATACTTCGTCATCCCAGGGCATAAGTCGTAATTGGGAAAAGCACTTTATTTTAAAAATTTTGTTCATATTAGAGAATTTAATGAGTATTTCTACGAAATTGTAGCAAATGTAACGTATAATGTAATAAATTTAGGAAACCGAAAGCAAAAGGAGGCTGCCGGCTTCCGTGAAAGGATAACATCAAAGAGATTGCTGAAACCCGACGGTTTGGCGCTCTTTAATTATGATGAGAAAAACGCATTTCAAGTTAAGTTATTAAGGGTAATGCAGTTTTTTTGTATTCCAGCTTTTTATAATTTTTTTTAAATCTTTCGTAGGTGTCCACTCTCGTATCTCTGTGGTTAGCCGGTGCACCCTTAAAATTGTTACATGGTTCTCACCTCTTCAGATCAAATCCAAATTTATAACAAAACGCTCGTTTTATACGTAACATGTACCCAAATAGGTACAGTGGTTTCATAAGTTAAGACAAATTGGTCTTTAATTAAATTTCAAATGCTATTTAATAACACGCGTATATGTACTATATTGTATTTTAGTAAAAAGAATATATTTCGCATAAACTACTATGAAATGCAATTAAAAAGAGAAAACATCGTAGAGAAACAGTACTTTTATTTTTCTCCACTTAATCCTTACAAGGTAGTTAAAAATTACTTCTAGCACGTCCAGTTAATTGGTTTCTAGAACCAGGTTCATAGTTAAATGCTCAAAAGCACAACTTTCTCGTAATTCTAAGATAGATATTCAAACGTGACAATTTGAATGAAAACCGAGATAACAAGGTAAGTAGGGACTAACTTCAAGCCTAGAGGCAAACACTAATTGTGCCTATTTGGCAACCATTAACGGCTTTACAAATTACAACGTTGGAATTGGGTTGCAATTATTCGAAATTTAAGTATAAGTGGTTGAAAAAATCTTTTATAAAATACCGGTACAACTGACTTACACTTTTGGTAGATTGAATTTTAAATGCTGGCACGACGGCTCTTAGATAAACTGTAGAAAGTAGCATGACCTCTTTGTTGTAAAGAGTTTTAAAAGATTCTTACTTTCGACGTATAATTAAGCTTTAGTATATGTTCTGTAACATTTATTAGTATCAAAACCAGGCGCCTCCCGGTTGTTCGTAAAGTTTGAATATCCTGTCAACGGAATATCACAATTTTCCCTAATGAATTTATCAGAGGAGCTAGTCCATTTTGGTTGCCGCACAGGATAACTTATTTATCAGTTGAAGTAACTATATTAGGCGGATCTGATGCCCGACTAGCCTCAGAGTAAAACACAACTACTCGTGCATGCAAACGAACAATGGGATGAAATAGAGGCATAACTCACATTGTCACTTCGAACTCTTTGAAGTTATATGAGGACAAAGTCCAAGCTTGCAATTTGCTGTTTTACATTAAAGCTACCTATAAAATTTGATTACGTACACAGCGCTTTGGATTTTCATTTGCTGTTAATTAAAGTTATCTATCCTAATACCATACATGAAGTTTAAGGATATCCTGTGTGGGATTTGTAAAATTAAGTTTCATGTATGTATATGTGAGATCAAATTGTTACAATTGACATCGCCCGCTTGGAGGGTGTTAGCAGGAGTTGTGGTTGAATTGGCTTGCTTGCCATGGATGTCATTTGCAGTAAGAGCTTCATTGTATCTGAATTCAATACGCTAGGATAGGTGTTGACTTTAGTAATAGGTGTAAATGCGCCTGGTGTACTCTTGTTGGAGTGTGTGGAGAATATTCTACTGCAGAATTTCTTGTCGACAACAGAAATATTTGAGGCACACAAACTGATACTATTTTAAAAGATGTTATCGTAAACGCAAGTTTGGAAATATGTTAATGTATCATTTTCAGAAGTAAAACCACCTTCAGAGAAAGCAACTTATTTAATAGCGATTTGTCAGTATGAGCTGGGTGTGCATCACTCACTTAAGAAATTGTATAAATGTTTATGCGAAACTTAAAAGTTTGTGTTGTAGAAGCTTTCATTCTTCTAGATGTATAAAATCGATAACATAAAAGAAAATTTTACAATTTCTGGACCACTATGTTGCAAATTTGGCTTTTGCTAAACAACGTAAACTATAAAATATTAAGCTACAAAAAAGTGGGGGATTTACTACTACATACATTAACACCGTCGCTTTCACACCAACCTCAGTGTGCGGCGGTCCTTTGTGATCGGTAAATTTTCCCCCGCAGAAAAGCTCCCAAGTAGAGGATAGTTGGACAAAATTAAAGGTAGAAAAAAAGGGGACCGTTTCTGCACTTTAAGCCTTTATACATTACGAAACATAAGTTAAAGGTGCTTCGTTTCATCATCATAATCACCAGATCATCAGTCCTGGAACTGGTTAGACGCGTACCCTCATTATTTTCTAGTCTAAACTAACCTACACATTTCCCTGGAATTTGCAAAGTCTGCATCTATCACTATCTGCGTGCGAAAACTAATCTCGGTCTACCTCTATCTACATCTTCTTTTTTCTACATCTGCTTGTAATATATCCCGTACTATTCCCCACAAATGCCTTAGAAACTATGCTGCCCTTCTATTTCTCCTATTTTTTTGTTTGTTTTCCACATATACCTCTATTCCTGTACTATTTCTATAACCTATTTGTTATGAACTTTGTCAATCCATGTTATCATCCTCATACATCTGAAGCACAACAACCAAAAAGGCTTCTAACTCTTTCTGTCTGCTTTTCCTACTGCCTCCATATCATAGACGTACTGTTCTGCGCTCCACATATGCTTTGAACAATTTTCTTCTTGTTTCTAGGTTTGTAGTTTTTGAATATAGCCGCTGTTCTTTCTTGTTAGATGCAGTTCGGTCACCTTCTATTGTTTATAAATATATACCCTATTTATCGGATACTCAGTAGTATGTGAAGGGGGTTAAGCAGCCTGCGGCTATCAAGATCCCCCAACACTTGAATATTTGCTAAATTAATAGGTTTGCTATATATCCTTTTGTGCACTCAACATTTATTGAAAATATTTCAAACCAACTCCTGTAACTTATAATAATCATCAGATTTAAGTGCAATTATTTTTTCGTTATTAGGTTTTCCGTTTTGAAAACGGTTGGGCGCGTATCTTCATTTATTTCTATCCTTAGCTAGTCTACACCGTTCCCAGAAATTCCAATAGCCTATATACAGCTCGGTTCCCTTTTGTTGTTTCCTGATTGTATACCTTATTTCACCAAGATTCGGTCGTATGTAAAGGGTGTTAAGCAGCTTGTAGCTACCAAGCATCCCCAACATTTAGACATTTCCCGAATTAATAGTTTTCCAGTAAATCCTTTCACATAATTAACATTAGTTGAGAGTATTGCAAAACCAATACCTGTAGTTGCCTTAATAGTCATGAGGTATAAGTACAGTTATTTTTTCATCATTAGATTTTCCATCCTCGTATTGGTTGGACGCGTACCTACATTGATTTTATTCTGAGCCAGTCTATACATTTTTCTAAAAATCACACCGCTTACGTTGTTCACTATATGTGTGCAATATTCGAACCTAGATCTACGTCTACCTCCCTCTTTTCCTATCTCTGCTTCTAAAATATTCCGCACTATTCCCTCATGCCTTAGCATGTGACCTATCATCCTGTGTCTCCTATTTTTTACTGTTTTCCACATACTTCTTTCTTCCCCTACCATTTCTAGTACCTCTTTACTCTAAACTTCGTATGTCCATGATATTTTCATCATACGTCTGTAGTACCACATTTTAAAGGCTTCTATCTTTTTCCTGTCTGCTTCTCCTTCTGTCCAGGTTTTACAGCCGTACAGTGCTGTGCTCCACACATATGTTTTAAGCAATTTTTTCTTTGTTACTATGTTTGTTGTCTTTGAACACAGTAATTGTTTTTCTTGCTAAATGTAGCACGACTTTATACCAATCTTTGTTTTGCATCTGTTGTGCTCTTTCCATCTTGTGTTATTTGGCATCATAGCTAGCAGAAATCTTTAACCTCTTGTAAGTTCTCATTGCCTATTTGTATTCTAGTTTTTAATTTAATTTCCCCTACTTTGCAAACTAGTACTTTAGTTCTATTTTTGTTAAATTTCATACCGTATCTCTCTGTTAGAACTGTATCCATTTCATTAAGAACAGCTTCTAACTCTTCCTTGCTAGATGCTAATACTACTATATCATCTGCAAATCTAAACATATCAGTCTTTTGTCCTTGCATAATAATTCCCAATCTCCTTTTGCATTTGACAATACTCATTGCCTCCTCGACGTACAAGTTAAAACTTATTTGGTATAGGGCGCATCCCGGTCTCACCCTTTTCCTAATATTTACTTCACTACAATTATAAATATTTATGATTCCGGGTTGAAACCGTGTCATTTTATAAATTAAGGTTGACGTTTCGCCCACTTTTGTAAGGAACTTCAACAGGACAAGCAAAGAAAATAAGTAATTAAGATAAAAAATAATAAAGATATGAATGATAATATTAAGTAGACAAGTTAAAGTGTAAAGAGAAGAGTTATTCCTGAACTAGCAGACTCACTAGCCCATTCAAAGCCAAAAGGTGTCTTGTAGCGAAGTAACTGGTGAAAGTAGCGAAAATGGTAGTTTATATAGGGCGAGAACTTGATGCATGAGCGATCATGAATAGAGAGGAGTGACGTAGCGGATCAGGAAACGTCGCGGTTGCACTGTTGTGAACATAGACTTGCTTTCCAAATTGGGAAAGGAAGTAGCCATCGTCTTCGTTTAGATTATTAAAATTTTTATTGATTTCTAAGGATTCTCTAATTTTTCTCTTGTAGAAAAATGGAATTCTGGCAATTAGTTTCGTTTTGTCAAAGTTAATGGTATGGCCTGTTTCATGTTGGTGTTTGGCCACCGCTGAGCGATTGTACTGGCTTGTTCTTAAGCATCGCTTATGCGTTTAGTCTAGTCTGTACTGACTGTCCTGTTTCTCCTATGTATACTAAACCGCAACTGCAAGGTATACTGTATATGCCTGAGGCTTTAAGACTATTTTCGGAATCTTTTGGGATTGGAAATGTTTGTGAAATTTTATTGGTGGGTTTATAGACCCTTTTGAAGTTGTGTTTACGTAGAATTTTGCCAATTCGGTCTGTTACTCTGTGTATATATGGAAGGATTGTTAAAGATCGTGTATTGTGGTTACAGTGTGGTTCGGGGGTTCGTGTAGGATGCAGATGCCGGTTTATTACTCTGTTGATATTTGAGTTACGATAGCCGTTTTTTATAAGACTCGTTTTAAGATGGGTGAGTTCATTAGATAAGTGTTCTGGTTGTAAAATCTTAATTGCACGGCATACTAGAGAGTTGATTACCGATGATTTTTGTGAGGGATGATGATGTGATGACGCATGTAGGTATCTGTCTGTGTGTTTGGGTTTTCGATATACAGACTGACCTACTCGTCCGTTAGGTTGCGCTCCACCAGAACGTCAAGGAATGGCAGAGTTCCGTTCTTTTCAATTTCTATAGTGAACTTAATATCTTTATGTTGATTGTTTATGTTATCTAGAAAATTATTGAGCGTTTGATGTCCATGGGGCCAGATTACAAAAGTGTCATCTACATAACGGAACCATGTTTTTGGTTTAAGGTCTGTGGATTCTAGAGCCATGGATTCCAAAGGCTCCATAAATATATTGGCCACAATAGGGGATAGAGGTGAGCCCATTGGTGTGCCCGATGTGTGTTTGTAAAATTGTCCGTCGAAGACAAAATAGGTAGAAGTTAAGCATTTTTCAATGAGCGTGTCCAGGTACTCAAATTCGTTTTCTTGAGGTAGGAGTTGTTTAATAATTGTGACAGTGTCTATGACAGGTACGTTTGTAAATAGGGATGTTACGTCTAAACTGACTAGTATATCATTAGGGCCTAGCTCAATATTTGCAACCTACACGAACCCCCGAACCACGCTGTAATCCCGATACACGACCTTTAGCAATCCTTCCATATATACACAGAGTAACAGACCGAATTGGCAAAATTCTACGTACACACAACATCAAAACAATCTATAAACCCACCAATAAAATTTCACAAATATTACCAATCCCAAAAGATTCCGAAAATAGTCTTAAAGCCCCAGGCGTATATAGTATACCTTGCAGAACTAGGACGGTCAGTACAGACTAGACTATACGAGCATAAGCGATGCTTAAGAACAAGCTAATACAATCGCTCAGCGGTGGCCGAACGCCAACATGAAACAGTCCATACCATTAACTTTGACAAGACGAAACTAATTGCCAGAATTCCATTTTTCTACAAAAGAAAAATTAGAGAATCCATAGAAATCAATAAAAATTCTAATAATCTAAACAAAGACGATGGCTACTACCTTTCCATCATTTGGAAAACAAGCTTATGTTTACAACAGCGGAACCGTGACGTTCCCTGATCCGCTACGTCACTCCTCTCTATTCATGATCGCTCATGCATCAAGTTTCGCCGTATATAAACTACCATTTTCGCTACTTTTACCAGTTACTTCGCTACAAGACACCTTTTGGCTTTGAATGGGCTAGTGAGTCTGCTAGTTCAGGAGTAACTCTTCTCTTTACACTTTAACTTGTCTACTTAATATTATCATTCTTATGTTTTTTATTTTTATTACTTATTTTCTTTTCTTGTTCTGATAAAGCCCCTTACAAAAGTGTACTAAACGTCGACCTTAATTTATAAAATGACACGCTCCCAACCCGGAACCATAAATATTTATAATGACTCGGGCCGTGAAAGTCTCCGACAATTTACTTCTCTACGTTTCTGCTCTAATTCTATTACCGCTGTTTGCTCTTTGTATAAGCTGTGTACTATCCGTCTAGCCCTTAAACCCATTCCAATCTTTTTGAGTATTTCGAACACTTATTTCCATTTTACATTGTCGAATGATTTTTCCAGATCTTCAAACCGTATATACACGCTTTCCCCTTTTTCTATGCTTTCTCTATTATTACCCTCAGAGCTCAAATAGCCTATCGTGTTTCCCTCTTTCGTCTATACTCAAATTCTATAAGAAAATTTTATTTAAAGAGTACAAAAATTGAAAGTTCTCAATATATACTTATACCTATTATTAAAATTATGAGAACATGCATGTGAGTAGTAGATGAACATAATTCCTGTAATTTCATACATACATAAAAAAACGAAAAGCTAAAAATGGCGAAAAAGCTGTAAAGGGTAATTTCAAATTCAGAACGACGTTTCAATTGAGATCCTTCACCTATGTATATTTTAGTGTTGATTGCCTTTAGCGCGTGAAATCCTTAATATAAATTAATTTTTCGAACATAGTGATGTCCTAGAACCTTGCTTTTAATTCCCGTTCGAATATTACTAAAACTAAAGGAATAATCTAGGATTTTTAAAGTTGTCCAATGCAAGTCATTAGGGTTTTTCGTAGCCGATTGTCCAGTATTGAAAAAACTATACCTTTACTTGACAGTTCATCGTTACGCCTTGCTGATTGGGTTCTTGGTAAAGTATTACTCACCTACAAATGATTGATAACTAAATAATTTCTGATTTAAGAGTGATTGCCTTCGGTGGAGTGGTTGTTTTTATACTTCTGGGCAGCGAATAAGTGACTTTGTTTATCACGATTCAGTGTATAATTGTTACTAAAACTTTTTTAACCTTATTTCTCTCACGTACCAAAACCTAGACCACCGCGATTACAAAAAAGAAATACACGTCTTTCCCGGTTTCTCTGATGATAATGACAATATAAAATAAAAATAGATAAATTACTGACTTGAGCTTATTGCACAATCTTTAATACAAAGAGACAATGTTATCGTGGTATCAAGAGATGGCTACAGTATGCTAACATAAAAATATCATAGCATATATACGATTGACAGCATTTTACCACTCTGATAATCATTCCTATAAGATTGAGCTGTCCATTGGGGTAAAAGAGCTTAATCATGGTTTATACATTTTTACAGCAAGATTTATACAATTAAATCTCAAACCGAAGGAATGTCTAGATATTACATTAAGAACACGGAGCACAATACATGAACAATCGTAACAAAAGCGGTGCGCAAACAGCACGTCCATTATTATGTCCGCATTGTTCTTTGATAAATGACTGTTCTTTCAAACTGAGACATAGCCGTCACAGAAGAAAAGTAAAAACTTGATAAAGTCTTTCGTGGTCAAATACCAAAAAGCGGGTATTAGGTCAAACAAAACAGACAAAACAATTCATAACAAAAATCTGTGGAATTCTAAAGCCCCGCATATTTTCGCAGAAATGCGTACATAGAAGGAATTTTAACGGAAAAAGGAAAATCGGAAGTGAAAAGAGTTTTCATAATTTTGTAGAGTAAACAAGAAATAGCGGCCTCAAAACTCCATTATCGCGACAACTTTATCTTAAGGTTCGTTATCCTTGTGTGATCACAAACACAACCTCTCTGCGTCCTGATGAGACAGTCCTATCCAAGGAGAATACCTAAACACTACTTGAAAATCCGCAAACACACACGGAGCTGTAGATTAAATTCACCCCCTAGTTTTCTTGTCGATTCGTCTCTTAGTTTGCCGTCATCATGTCGGAAACGTCGTTAGCTTCACACTAGGCGACAACCCGATAGAATAGGAACAAGTTTAAGGGGTGCATTGGAATTTTACAAGGTAACGATACAGAAGAGAAGTTTATCCGTTTTCATCTTAACAATAAGCTTTTCTAAAGTTTGGAATAATAATTTCTAACCAAAAGGGCCTAAGGCTATCTATTTTACTCGTAAAGCATTCAATGTAAATATTAAGGAAGCTGAAGTTTATAGCCGCTGAAAATAAGTATGGAGGAAGGATCCTTTAAGCCCGAAGTGAAAACTGCATTAAGGATAAATAAGAATAGATTGCTTCGTACTCTACGCTAATGCTCATCTTAATTCTACATTTAATTTATACGCTTCACTTCACCCCGTAATTAACGCGGTTTAAATTTTCTAAGATACGTTTAAAAATATCTTTAGAAGGTTATGTACTAACAGCCATTAAGAACAATATAGTGAAGGCTTTGATTGTCTATAAATCTTTAAGCGCCAGGTTTTGTGTGTAAAAAATTTTTTTATAACTTGTCCAGGTTGCGGTAGATGAGTCTGAATAACAATTTTGTACTGGTATAAATTTAACTGTTTTATAAAGTCGAACCTATTGTTTTAAAAACTCTACTATATTAACCACCGTGTCTGTAGATGTCATTACTCGTACGTTGACGGCTATCTATCGTCTACAATAGGTATATTGCGAATAGAAATGCTTTTTGCGTATTCACTTATCTTTATTCTATGAATACATTCCACCTACACTACGAATTTCTAAACTTTATACAAAGTTTTAGCGTTCGCGCGTTAAACTAAACACACCTTTGTCAATAAACAAGCGTTTATTAATTTTAGGTAGTTCGGGAGCTTTAGTAGCAAAATTTTATGGAACTTGTGTGGTTTATAATTTACTAGCAGGACTATTTTATTATGATATTTAAATTACGGCAAGTAAATACTCCAAAAAGTACTTAGGTACATATTTATATACACAGCAATTACAATAAGGGTCTTACACCCTTCGTAATCAATTAGAACCTCACCAACGAGAATCAGGCACATTTTTATCAGTAATAGTATTTGTTTGAAACCACATAGAGTTCACAATCTCGCAATAACCGCAAACTCATAAAATGTCACAAAATTAATGAATGTTCACATAAACTGAAAGCATTGAACTTTACCTAAGAAAGCATTAGATCAATAATGTGTGTAAACAGGAATGCAAATTTTAACAAAAGGGCGAGAGATTAACAAGACTAAGTTCGAAGGAAATTAACACCCAAAGGTGACCAGATAAAAACACAGATATGGATGAAGAGTAACTTACGTCTACCCGCAAGGGCCGTCGTTCATTGTGGCGGATGGCAAATTGCTAGATGTTACGAAGATACAAGGTTTTAACGGACTTCACACCCGCCCCCACAAACCACCAAAATGAGGCGCAGCGGGCGGTATAAAATGTCAAGAAATGTGTTCATTAGAGATAGCGGACTTTGCGAGGGAAATTAACTGTCGGTGGGCACCACCAAAATTCGTGCTGCAGTCACTGTAGAGATGATCACAACGGCAGCGCCTGGTAATGAATTGGCGTAAAGCTGCGAGAAATGCGTCGGTTGACAAATCAAAAACTAATTCAAGTTGCAGAGCCTTGGTAGCCATGCAAATAAAAAGACATAAATACGCTTTCAACACTTCGGCACCCCTTACTCGAGACATTGTAATAAAAGGGACCAGCACTGTCGACGCCCGAACGCAAAAAAAGGCTTGACTTGAGTAACCCGACATGCAGGAAGGTTGCCCATAGAAGGTTGCGATTAGGTAGGAGCAGTCTTTCAACAAGTCACACCGGTATCTACCAACGTAATATAATAAAATTTTAGAGCATACAGGTAACATTCAGATCCGGCGAGAATTGATCATATATGTTAATGCTTCGATAACCACAGATTAGTGAGATCAGTGGACATGTATATTTAACAATAGGAATAGCGGAAACCTTCGAGTACTTACCTAAGTTATTAGGTTTAGCGGTGTTCGAATAACTAGTAGTAAAAAACGTCGACTTTTGACAGGAGTTCGTATCTGTCTAACAAAAATACCATAGCGACGCACAGCACACTTTTAACTAAGTTTTCGCGGTAAATCAATAACACAGAGTAGTTTGAAGGCTGAATCGCGACAAATCTAATGACATTTAATGTCCACAGGGTGGATGCGAGTTTACCGACAAGCTTCATATTATGTTATAACTAGCAGTAAAGTTAACTATAAATGCAAACGGAGCAAAAATATTGCATGTTACTGTAACAGTTTACAACCAAGATCGTCATCACTATCATCATCAGACAAACCAAAATCTGAGTAATCACTATCGTTAATAATATTTATTATTAGTTCTTCAATATCGTCTATTATGTTCCTCCTGGCAAAGTATTCCACTTCAACTTTCTCTACATGAAAACAAACATTTGCCCATTCTTGTTAACCAACAGTATCAAACTTATTTTCAGCCAAATTCCATATATCCTGCAATTTAAGAGTATTGCTATGTGCAGAAACACTGTTTTACTTACGCCCATATTTTTGCGATGGTGGTTGAGCTAATGATGATATGGAGTTAATCGGAACACTGGATGGTCATGTTCGGCTTACATTTTATCAACAACACCTTGTTTGCATGTAGGTTTATGTTGGTAAATGTTTGCAAATAGTTTTGCTTTTGTACCTTTAACCTCAAAAGTTATGTTTTTTTTAATAGCTAACACGCCATGCCTTCTTTTTCCTAGCTGAGGTAGGATTTGGTTCTAGAGTTGCGTTATGATATGCTACATTATCTATCACTAATACAGAGTTTGTGCTGCTTTTCTTGATGGTTTGCCTTGGTGAAGTAAACTGTAACTTAGCACCAACTGGTTGCGTTTTGCCTTCCTTAATAATTATCTTTAGAGTCGTTAACCCAACAACACGAGTTGTTTCAAACACAATTTTGCTCAAATTATTCACGCAAATAACGTCTAGACTAGCATTCTTCTACTCTTTCAAATACTTGTAAAAATTACATTAATGCCGCGACCTTGGCTATGAACAACTTTTGGTGAATTGCTCACAATTTACCTAAAACAATAAGTATTCCAAAAATATGAAATTTAAAAAGGTTTGCTTACAGTTTCAAAATGAATAACGAAGAGTAGTTTTGAAAAAGACTAATTTGTAATTATTATTAGCAAAGCGAAATTAAACAAAAGACATAACAGGGTAGCAGGATTCGCAAAAATGTTAAAATCAAAGTGTGTACAGTATCGGCTTGACGGTAGGTTAAGAATTGTTAAAGAAGCACTACACTGCAGCTGTAATGATTTTTCAAATTAAATATTAGTCATATTTTTGCTTTATACTTAGTAGCAGTTGTGAAATAAAAGAATTTGTAAAGGTTGCAGAACGCTCTAAAATGTAAAGAAAATATTGAGTTGGAAACATTCATTTTTAAATTATACTTGAGTAACGTCACAGCTGTAGTAGGGATTGCTATCATTTTACAACTATATTTTCAGCTTGGTCTTTAGTATTTTCAGTAATATTTGAGTTATAAGCGCAGGTCGCTGAGATTTTATAACACCTATACACCGATAGAACTTCTTTCTTTTTGGGGAAGACAATTCGCCTACGCACATAATTAACAGAAGGGGTGTAACCAATATACAACATCAAAAATTGCGGTAAAGAATTAATGCATAGGCTAGACGTCGCAGCGAAAAGAGCAAGCAAAGAAGTACAAAAAGGTACAGTATGATAGGAACAAAACCATCGGCAACTTAAAGGTTGGAGATTTAGTCATCTTAGAAAGGAAGAATCAGTCACAACTCGTTATTTGGTTTAAGGAACCATACACTGTTATCTCATGTAACAAATCTTACTGTACAATCTATGACAATTTAGGTAAAATTCAGATAGTGCACATAAACAGTATTTTTAAATTTAGGTCAAGTAAAATATAATTATTGTTATACGCATTACCAAGTGTTTAGTTTTAATAAAATGTATTAATATTATAAGTAGGTTAGTAGTTAATGAAATTCAATATAGCTGTAGGCAAGCATTCACGAATAAGACGGTTATACATTTTACGTTAATAAAATAATTTGCAACAAACCTTCAAGGCGAAATCATCCTGTAAGAACTTTCCGCCTTGCACAGAAAGAAGGCGTAGTGTATATAAGCGCACAGTGGCATTGAAGGATTGTGGTGCACATTACATTTGCAATACCATGAACCACAAAGCTATCTAAGCAATTGTTATTATTTGTCAGCGTTCTGTAATTATGACAATTACCTACTTGAAGTTATACAGTATTGCCCGAAATAAACAGTACTGAAATTGTAATTGTTTTGTATATTTAAAAAATACATATTATTGACACTTTATTATATGTTCTAAATGTGCACCTCCTCGTTCGAGACAGACTTCATAACGATGTTCTAAGTTTCTGGTCATGTTATTGAATAAGGGTTGTCTCAGGGCTGCGAAGAAGACTCTAACGGCATCCTTTAATTCATCGATGGTTTGTGGTGCCCGTTTGAAAACGGCATTTTAGCCATGCCCCAAATGTATGCGTCTGGAGGTGTGAGGTCTGGAGAATGTGAAGGATAAGGAAGTCAGTAAATCGTGATATGAATTTGCTTGGAAAATGTTCTTGAAGAAATTGACGAATTGCGGCAGCAGTATGGCAAGTTGCCCCGTCCTGCTGAAAAAATTGGTTTCGAAATGCCAAGTTACGTGCACGACAGAATTGACGTAGATCAGGGATAAATCGTGTTAAAATTTGTCTGTACCTCTGTTGATTAAGTGTGACTTGCCTACCATTCTC
Organism: Platerodrilus igneus; assembly: GCA_036346225.1. NCBI lineage: Eukaryota > Metazoa > Arthropoda > Insecta > Coleoptera > Lycidae > Platerodrilus > Platerodrilus igneus. Next base: position 116,425 of record JARFIW010001536.1, read on the forward strand.
TTCGATAAAGTACGGACCAATGATTCCGTGTCCGGAAACAGCACACCAGACACTCACTTTTTCACTATGTAAAGGAACCTCTTGAACCTCATCGGGTCTGGCAAAGCCCAGAAATCGATTTGTGCGACGATTCACATAGCCTGACAAGTGAAAATGTGCTTCGTCTGAAAACCAAACATTTTTCAAAATTCAGGATTTTCATACTGTAACGCGAGAATTCTGGCGCAATATTCCACTCTACTGCGATAATCCCGAGGATGTAGTTGTTGATGTACCTGAATCACATACGAAAATGTACCCAGCTCCTTCAGGATTCTTTGAAAGGAAGTTCTTTTAAATCAAGTTGTAACGCTGTCCTTGCCTGGCTGACTTTCGGATTTTCTAAGATTTGCTCAAAACACGTTCATGGTTATTGTTGTTGTTAACTGTCCTGGGACGCCCTGAGTTTCCTTTTCGTTGGCACAATACACTACCTGTATTTCTAAACTTTTCAATAACCTTCAAAATTACAGCATTACTTGGAGAACGTTTATTAAACCTTTGTGTGAATTGATCAGACACGTATAGCAAACTTGCACCATTACGTCGGCCGATTCCGTATGAACGAAAATAATGCTCTACCAGAAACACTTTCTCCTCTGTACTTAACACCATTTTTAACAATTAGGCCCTACTAATTACTTGTTTGAGGTTTACTTGACAGGTCTATACTAGCTAACTTGAGTGTGACAGCGCACGCATAAAAACACCGCCAACTTAGTTTCAGTACTGTTTATTTCGGGCAATACTGTATTATGAGTGAAATGTAAAATAATAAAATCGCAGTACTGTAATGAATCTATGAAAACATGAGTTGCTATACGTCCTTCTGTTACTTATTGTCAATAAATGAATAATAAGTTTTGCTCATTTTGATTTAATTGGCTTGGATCGAAAGTCAGATGGTGATCTAATAAAGTAAAAAGAACCACGTTACAGTAATATTAAATTAAACCGAAATTATAAATAAGGAAGCAGCTTGCGTGTTAAAAAATTTCATAGATATATCAGTTGGTATGGGTACTTTACATTCCTTCGTATTAAATTAAAATAATTACAGATGGAAGCTGAAAATAACCATTTAAATTAGAGATTTGTACAAGTTCACATAGGTTCAACAAAATAGTCAAACACGAAAAAACAAATATGTAATTTAATGACATACAGGTATCGCACCATACCATAAAAGAACCAACCATAATGCTGCATAGCCCACACATTTTAACCATGGGACGATATATAAAAGCGCAATAATCATACACCAGCTATAAAATATGCTGTAAGTAAACGGACGGCGCAGCCCGTGTGAATAAATTAGGATTCACAAAGGCCCACGTTATGGAAACATAAAAACCACGTGCTAAAAACATGACAGGGTAAACACAATGCTCAATGACTTCGGAAATAGAACATTTTAGACGCGCAACGAGTTGGGAGGAAACAAATTCAACCGTGACTTCAGGGATGTTCAATTTTCTAAACTGGTAGATTGTAAAAGAGAAAAAGAATTTGAATTCGTATTTATAGGTGAACACCATATGGACAGATTACATTGAAATCGGGTAACAAAACAAAGCGCAACGGTATTTAACGTGAATCCGGTTATTGCGATAGCGGAATTCAGACGCGATTGTTGAACGCGGAATTAGTGATAAATACCGACATGGCTTAATTGCCGAATTGAAAGGTTCTTCAAAAAGCCCGTTGGATCTTTGGTTACCTGAAACAGCTTATATACTGCTTTTTGATGGAAATCTGGAATGGAATTGTAAGCTACCTTATTTTAACAGCTTATAGAATTACATGCCGTTTCTCACGAATAAATATTTTTAGTGATTGTGCATAAATCGTATTGAAGTAGAAAGGACTCCCAGGTTTTGTGCAGGCTTATTTACTTGTTATGAGAAAAGACAATCTGAATCTTATTGAATCGATTTTAGCACTTAAAATGCAGTTGGTAAAAATTCAAGGAAATAGAAATTTTTTTTTTCGAAAGGTGCACTTGGTCAATTAGGAATAGTTAATAGTCCTTGCTATTTACTGTTCGAATTGTTATGCCATGTAGGTTTGCTGTAAAAGAGATGAAGCTCTTTATTTATAACTAAGATGAGAATGTTACACATTGTAAAAGATACTTTTTCCGACGACCACTTGTGAAAACAACAGATTACACACTACTTATTTTTGTAGAAAGTAAAGTATATAACTCTAGAGTGCGAAAGTACATATCACTCTAGTGTTGAAATACTTTTCAACTCTAGAGTGATATGACTGATGTTAGTATGCTAGTTACCTAGGCAACCCAAACGACTACCGGTTTCTACCTTATTGCATTCATTCGTTTCGTTTTGGCTAATAACAGTTTAAAATACCCATAGTTAAATCGATACTGACAGTTTCCGTTTTACTTAAAGATGTAATTACTCATATTAGTTTGTAATTGAAATGATTTCTTCAATAAAAATTGAGAATGCATACGCTAAAAGCAACAGATTTGCGGATTTTATAAAAACAAAGTAGGTGTTCGAATTTTCAACATCAAGACGTCAAATAAATTTTATAGGTGTCTGTCTGTCTTGCATTATTGCGTACACATTTATTGCAAATAAGCATAAAAATAACTATTTCGTAATTGTTTTTAGTGGTGGTCGTCGGGAAAAATAGTGTACAGTACTCGCGTGGAAAGTGACATTTCACACTCGTGGAATAGTCGCACTCGGCTGACGCCTCGTGCGACAATACTCTTCCACTCGTGTGAAATGGGTCACTTTCCACGCTAGTAATGTAATATACTATATCAATCCCAGAGGCAGTAAAAAGAATTCAAACAGCTGCTCGTAAGATCCATCTTTCAAGTGGGCTATACCATAGACGAGAGAGTTCAAATATCTTTCAAAGTAATCATACAGTTATTTGATGTAGTATCGCAACTTGTATACCCCTAAGAGTATTATATTTTCCTGTCATAGAACCCACCCCCTCCACTGTCATCTAATCGGTGCACCAAATAACTGTTACATCATTTCACACTTGTAGAGTAAAAAAATAGTAAACTAGCGTAACGTCAATCTAACACGTAACAGCATTAATAGAGAAAAATGTGGTGCAGCCTCTGCAAGAATAAACCACAAGTTTTTCTTACGGCAGAAACTCATATAAATGGAGATCAAAAAAAGTTAAATAAAGAACTCCATTTAGATTGGATGGCAGTTTAATAGAAGAAATGAAAAAATCAGACATAAGAGAACACCAAATATTTACTTTAAACTTATCTTGAAAATCTTTTCCTCGTACAGCATGTGGATTCTTAAAATTCCACAAATTATTGATTTTCTAATTAAAAACTTCTCGTCTGGTAAACTTTGCCATATCGGTGAGAAGAATCCTATCAAAAAAATTGGGGTTTGCATTTTGTTTAGCTTGTAAAATTGGGTAAATCGTAGGCAAGCCGGTACATCTCGAGGTAATAAATTCTGAACAGGAGTATTATAATATGGACGAAGTTTTTCTTTCTTTGAGATTCCACAGACAGAGGGATGATTTGTTCCTGTCGCCGCACTTAATCGACAAGTGCGTAGATCTCAATTTTCCGAAACATGAATTAGTGCTTCTTCTTCATCGACGGTTTTGTTTTTGTAGCGTACTTGTTACCTTTAAGGCGAAGAGATTCCGTCTCGCCTACGCGGTTGTAAAGATTTCTAAACAATTTGTGATTGGTCTGGTTTCGTGTTAGTTGTAAATATTTTCGAGCCGCTCCTAGTCCACTAAAATTTGATAGCGCAAAACTACAAATCATATCACGTATTTCACAGTTGCAAAAATTATTATGTCGTGGCATTTTTAACTAGTAGCTAGAGTTTTACCACAAATAGCTACCAAATCAGAAAATCGAAACTTCCTTACTGAAAATTACTATTAGAACACCCAATATAACCTAATATTTATTGACACTTAAATGCTGACACCTGCCTACTTAGTAATTTAAAAAAATAAAAATTTCAATTACACTTCAATTAATTTTTGAAATGCATAACCTGGCTTTAAGAACAAACGCTTGGGATTTAAAGAGCAGCACGGAAATATTTAGAGTCGTTGTTCTCGAAAGCGGTTATTTTAACCTGATATCGCAATAGGGCTTTTAGATAAAGATTTTTCACACAGTGTAACCATCTGCAATTGTAATTTATAAAAAAAAGTTCAAATAGAAAAGTTCAGAATCGATATTCTAATACTAAAGACAGTTTTGACCCTTTGGCACTGGAAGATGTGCATCAAATTTAGTGCGTGCATACAAAAGGGTACAAGCCTACAAAGTTTAAACGAAAACGGTACTCTCTGAGAAAGTTAGAAAAAATCACTTAATAACAAAAACTTTTGTGCATAGAATATGGACACATCAACGTCTGACACTTCGTATATTTTATTATTTTAGCGTACTAACCAATTTGTATGCAATTCTATACTTTTTAATTAAGAATTTATTTATCTTGAAACTTTTATATTTTGGATCGTTTTGTTCTATATGTTGCAAGCATTCTTGGTTTATAAGTGCCTTTACCCAAATAAAAAAACTCACTTTTACTGTTGCGATTGTCAGTAATATTGTAGTAATAGAACCAAAAAGTGCGAAACGCCACGAAGAGTGTATTCATAATATGAATTTTCATATATTCCATCAATTTGGTTATTTTTCGTTTTTAAAGAATAACCAATTGCTTACATATGGCGATACCCATTGGAGTCAAAATTTTTGATTTACCTAATAACAACTTACTTTTAACTTTTAACAAATAATAGAATAATTTCCAATTATTCATTTTTTAACTGACGCTAGTTACATATCCCCAAATCAAATATAGGTATAATTAAATGGAATTATTAAATCTTAAGTTAACTTGCAACATCGTATAATTCAAGGATAGATAATAAAAAGGTTAATAGAAGTCAGACAGAAGACATGAGAACGGATGTAAATACATTGTATTTCTGACGTAACCCGACTCTGCAGGTGCAAGTCACAATAGACTGTAAGAAACTTATTGTTAGAATTAAGATTGTTACTTTGTATTAATAAATAAAGAACTAAGCAGACATGAACTCTGCTGATCTCAAAAGCAATGTGAGGGGCCGGGACAACATAAATATTCCTGGAGAGCTCAAGAAGTCAGTCAGTCTTGAGCCTCACAACTTTAGCAATGTTGGTTGTTCAGGCTACGCGCCATAAATTAGTTCATTTGAATATAATTTTAACTTGGAATAATTTTGATACAGTACTTGCATATTAAAAATCAATTTGTAATTTCTGTATAAATAAAATTTGTTAGAAGAGTTTTTGGAAGAAGACTTTTTAAAAAGGTAGCTCCCAAAGGCCAAAAACCTAAGTCGCTCAGTGTAGTTTAAAATAGTAAAATATACAACGTTAGAAATCAAATCACTAGCCGACAATTGCACAGTAAAAATTTTACTCGTAGATAAAATGTACAATTAAACAAAAAAATAACATGAATGCTAGTGACCCTTTATAAATTATGTGCTCAGTACTGCCGAAAGATGTAGTGGTGAGCGTATCTAGAGTTCTGTCATTTCTTATCCCTATTGTCCGCTCCACTATAATAAATAAAATTCTGATTATGAGAATGGTACTAAACTCCACTGGCTCGCTGCTAAACCTAGTGTAATTGGTAGAGATTCCTTCTAGCGTAAGATGTAAGTCTACGAAATGATATTCTCTAATCTTAAGAATTTAGATCCTTTAATCGCCTGCACTAAAAGTATGTACAATGCCCTTTTTGAAGTATCGGTTTAATAACTATTGTAGCTCTACATTTGCGAAATTTTTTAAAGCTGTTTTTATATATGCGATACATTCCGACTTTTGCTGTGGTGGATTACCTTAATATCCAACCTGTTTAAAGATTGCTACAACAATTATTAAAGTATTATTAGTTAGTACTGGGGTCGGTCCCTTTTTTCCGCATATTTTTGGTTCTTGTGTTCAATTCAGTAAGACAATTAAGCACATTCAGCAGTCTTGCGGGTTATAGGGAAGCTTCTCTTTTTGAGTTTGTTATATCCACCGTTGGACGTTTCCAAATTTCACCTCAAAGGTGCTGAAGTATATTTTATTTAAAACGATATTGTATAGTTCTTTGGTTAAACTATCATTTTAGTACTAAATTACTTTTGGGGTACATTGGGATGGTTGCAAAAAACTCAGTTTAAGACCACGTGCTTGATCATTACTGACGGAAGAGAACCACTTGCGTATTTTTAGTTATCTTCACTTGTTGATCGTGGCGATTTGAACTTTTGTTAAAACTTTAATCGCACATTTTTGTTAATGCATTTTCAACAAATTACTAACGCGATATAGTTCATACATACGTCATATCCGTTAACCCTGTTTATGGATTTTTCTATTATTGGATACGTAAACGACCAGAACAAGTTATTGATTTTTTGTAATGAGCAGGAATCAGCAGAATCTACTATGTGGAACTAAAGTAGACATCTTAGCACGCGCAAGCACTTCCTACCACTTTCCTAAATTCACAAGTGTAAGAGAAAAACTTCATACTCGGGTTATAAATTAAACTTTAATGGTAGTAGTTTATTTCTTAGAAGCTTTCATGTAACCGTAAATAAAGATGATGTACAGCAAATAGGAATACGAAGACCTACACTGCAAACTCTCATTGCCTAATTACAGGAATACGTTACACAAATCTGATTGTTCTGAGCCAAATTCCAATCTAAGCTTTATTTTAGTTAAAACATGAATGTACGTACCCATAAGCACGGTTTCAATGTATAACCGTTTTGGATCAGTTGAATAATATCAAATATTAGTTGTCATTATATAAATTTTATATCGTTTGCAATTATAATGAAAGCAATATTAATAGAAAATAAAATTGCATTTAACATGTAAAGTCAACTATAAAAGTCAGCTGTTTTGTCTTGATTAAAAATTTTTAGTGCACCACGTAGGTGGTTTTACTACCTTTGGCAAACATTTCTAGAAATTAGTCACGTTTCATAAGTTAACCTAGAAAATTTTAATGCAATAAAATGAGCTCAATGATCAGGTCTCTAATCTGAAAAATCACACAGAATGAGCAATTGTACAGACTACACTTTATGAATAATTAGATAGTAAAAAGTGAAAAGGGGGTATATATTGCTGAGCTGTACCGATAAAATTCAATCAGCAAGTGAAAAAAATGTGAGATGGGCATGGCTCACGTATTAAGCGTCTGGATTGCGAAATTCCGTAATTTTAGAGTTATTCCTAAATTCTGTAGTAATATAAGTCCTCGAAACAGTTGATGGCAAGAAGCTTGCGGACAATCGCAAAGTGTATCAAAGACATTACTTATAATGACGTAAAAAGGAGAAGCCGTTAATAGTAAGCATGCGTGTGTAAGCGTACGTGTGGGTCTGAATGTGCGTGTACGCGCGTACGTGTGCTTGCGAGGTTGGAAGTACGTATGTGCGTGTTTGGATGCATGAACCCATCATTTTTCCTATGTGCTTATGTGTACACGGGTTTGTGCGTATAGATGTACGTGATAGTGTGTGAGTGTACGTGTGCGTTTTCGCGTGTGTGCATGTGTATGCATCTACGTGTACACGGGCGCATGCACGTGCGTGAGCATGAGAATTTGGCATTTGTCAGATGGTTTGACAGCTAGCACTACCTTTACCCCTGCAAGCCTCACCAAACATAGCCTACCTGTCGCTAATTTATACCACATAAGCAAGCCGTAGTTAATCTACTTAATTTTTCCAATCGCGTGCGTGAGCATGTGAATTTGGCATTTGTCAGATGATCTGACAGCTCGCACTAACTTTACCCCTGCAAGTCTCACCAAACAGCCTACGTGTTGCTAATTTATACCAAATAAGCAAGCCGCAGTTTATTTACTTAATTTTTCCAATCTAAACTTGGTCTTTTTATCAGTGATGCCACTCCTGGATGTCGTACGTGACATCCTACTAGGAGATACTTTCTCTTTTCTATATTTCCTTAAAGAGACCGCTATTTAACATTTTGCTTAAATATTTCTTCATTTGTTATCCTGTCCTCCCAACTTTTACCACATTTAAGGTTTTAATGTGAGTAGGTTACATTTTTGTAAAATTATTTTGCTTGTTAGCTCAATTCTGCACTTTAATCATTCTCACACATATAATTATTAATTCTACATTATAAGTAAGAAGTTCTATGTAGTAGAAGATATCTTGCGAAGACAAAGTTAAGAACGAAGAGGTACTAAAAATGATAGGGGAAGAAAGAAATATGTGGAAAACAGTAAAAAATAGGAGAGATAGGATGATAGGCCACATACTACGGCATGAGGGTATAATGCGGAATATACTAGAAGCAGATATAAGAAAAAAGAGGAGAAGAGGTAGACCTAGGTTAGACTACTGCACTCAGAATAGAAATCAATGGAGGTACGCATCCAACCAGTCCCAAGATGGATAAATTAATGACGAAGAAAGTAACTGCACTTAAACATGATGATTATTATAAGCAACTACAAGTATTGGGTGGGCAATATTGTCGTATAATGGTAATTGCATGAAAGCATTTACTGGAAAACTATTATTTCGGCAAATGTCTAAGTGTTGGGGATCTTGGCAACCACAGGCTGCTTAACCCCCTTCAATGAATCTCGGTGAAATAGGGCATAAAATTAGAAAACAATAGAAGGGGAATCGAGCTGTATTGCTGTGTGAGAATTTCAGGGAACTATGTAGGCTAGTTTAGAAAATAAATAAGTGCAGGTACGTGTCCAACCAGTTTAACGACGGAAAACCCAATGACGAAAAAATAAGCGCAGATAAATCTGATGATTATTATAAGCAACTACAGGTGTTGGTTGTGAAATATCTGCAACTAATGTTGACTGTGCGAAAAGATATATAAAATATTAAATCGGTAAATGTTCAGTGCTGGGGGAACTTGGCAGCCATAGGCTGCTTACTCCTATTCACAACCACTGAATGTCGGAGAAGTAGGGTATGTAATTGTAAAACAATAGAAGGGGACCGAACTGCATCTAACAAGAAAGAACAGCGCCTATGATGAAAGACAACAAACATAGAACAAAAAGTTGTGGAAAGCACATGTGTGTAGCACAGCACAGACAGTATGCCTATGAATAACGGGCAGTCTGAAAAGCAGACAGAAGAACAGTAGCAGCCTTTGAAATGCCATGCTTCAGATGTATGAGGATGGACAGACAAAGGTAATAACAAATAGGTTATAGAAACAGTAGGGAAACAAGAATATCTTTGGAAAAAATATAAAAGAAATAGAAGGGCAGAATACGTTCTAAGGCATTTTTGGGGAATAGTATGGGATATATGACAAGCAGAGATAGGAAAAAAGAGGTGAACGAAGACTTAGATCAGATAGTGATAGATGCAGACTGTGCACATTTCAGGGAAATCTGTAGGTTAGTTCAGAATAGGAAACAATGATGATACCCGTCTAACCAGTTTCAGGACTGAAGACCTAATGATGATGATAATCTATAAGCTAATAAGTAATGGCGATGCAAGTATCTCCGTTTGACACATTTGCTTTCTTTTAGTGATCAATTGCCGTGTTTTTAAGTATTTGCTTTTAGTCAATATTTGTAATTATTCTTCTGTCGCTATATCTTAAACTCTGTTTTTGCAATATGGCAAACGTTTTATTGAATTTTATTGAATCCTTAAAAGCCGGGATAGACGAAGATACGAGGGCCATTTAATAAGTTTTAGAAAAAGTAGAAATACTTTTTTTGGGTAGATTTTTTTTTAATTTCCAACATAATTTTCCTTCAGCTATATACATTTTTCTAAGCGTTTTTCCAAATTTTCTAGGTCGTCCAAAAAATAGAATGTCGGAAGGTCCTCAAAATTGGCATTTGTTTGGGCAATGACCTCCTCGATATACGTAAACCTTTGTCCGCCAGGCCATTTCTTCAACTTGGGTAATAAGAAAAAGTCACTTGGGGGCCAAATCTGGCGAATACGGTGGATGTTGTAATAAGTTTTTCAAAACCCAGGTGGTATCTTAGCATGTTTTCTCCCTTCGCAACATATAATCTTTGGCACACTCAACGTTAAACTAATCGTTCTGCAATCTTTATACGCCTGTCTTAGTTGTTTCTTGTAACAATATGAGAGTTTTCATGCCTGTGGAATCTGACAGCACTTCTGAATTCCACATTAGCTACGGACGAAACAACATTTTCCTACTAGTCTATTAACATTATACAAGCAATTTCAGCCGAGGTCAGTAGTTTCTGTAATAGAAATCATCTCTTTAGCAACGTAGAAGTACTCATAACGACGTTATCCATAAAATAAAACAGGAGATTTATTGTTATTGGTGAATAATAAGGTAAATGCGAACTCTTTTGCTCTAAATAGCCTTCAAAGAGATCTCCGAGACAGCATTCGGCCAATTCTGATACATCCGGCCCTATTTTTTACACTGCATTGGCCACCATTTTACTGCTTGCATTTAAATCTCTTACAAGTCAATGCAATTGTGATCTTAGTCATATGCACTATGCATCAATCTAATCAGTCACCCATTTGCCTTTTTCTATGAAAATTTGGTGCAATATATTAGCAAGAGTAAACCTAGTATAGAATACCAAGAACATCATATAGTAGCTTGTGAAATGTATAGGGTTATTCAAAATGCTTCCTGCAAATGTTTTTTTTTCTTTTGATTTATTTGTAGTACTAAAAAGTACAATTTTCCAAAACCAAATGTTTTATTAAAACACTCTCTCGGCGTACCGTTACGGTTACGACATGTAAGAAAATTAAAATTACATGTGGTTGTTTGCTGTCTAACTTCAACAACCTTGCCTTCAAGACATTTACAGAATACAAAAGGGAAAAATTCTCAGATCAAATGTTTTTCGTTTTGGTACTTGAGATGAATGATGAGGAAAATTTAAAGAAGGTGTTTTTTGTAAGTATATGTGTGTGAAGTTGTCACGTACAGTTTCAGCCACTAGAATACTAGCAGGTAATTTACAGAAAATTCGATGAAGTACTCGCTAAATATCTCGTTTCTGTAAAATACCGAAAACTTTGACTGCACTAGCAAAAAGTTGATTGCCCACTAACTCAGTGGGACATATGACATATGGTTTTGATCCGGAAATACCTTGAACGCAATCTAATCTCACAGGGTTGCTAGAGAAATGCCAAGGGGGTGCCAAAGTCAGAGATCCGAAGAGGAATTCTAGAATAGAAACATACCTGAAAATTCATTAAAACCAAGAATATTTTAAATGTAAAACAAACCTAAAATAAACAGACCTATTTAAAACTGCTAAATGCGAAGAAGATACCTAAAAGTAAATGTTAAACAACCTGAATTACTCAATCACGCTTCTATATAATCACAAAACAATTTATTACAGAAATACTGTAACTTTATCATTTACAGTAATGGAAAAAGCAAATATTCACAGTCTTTACACAATTTTATAAATTTCTAAATATATAGCACATATGTTTTCATTACACATGCACAGCACAAACTTAAACAAGTATTAAAAAGCAGATATAAATCTACAAACCAAAAACTTAATCTAAACACATGTACTTGTGAGTACTTTGAATGTTAAATTTTCAATTCTTCGCTCCGGTGTAGTTTCATAAAAGCTTCCTTTAAGTTTTTTTTATCTTAACGGATGATTGATTATTGTGCCATTAAAGATTGCCCTCTACTTCACATTGACTTTGTCTACTCCAACATGGTGACCTCTAACACTAGGGTTGACAATCTATAAACCCAATGTGCACCTAAAATAAAATTGACCCACTTGGCAGAGAATTTTCAAAACATACTTAGGCTACTCTGCCTTGTTCGCTAATCTTTAGGTGACATTCCGCGATATTAAAAGTGCACAGGGTGCTTGTAAGGTAATTTAGCTACAAAAGGGTATGTTAAAGGTTTGAATGTTATAACGATATGCCCTACGGAAACTAAATCCTCTCGTTCTCAAATCATTTGAAACATCCTCGACTAACTTCGGACGGATGTACTAAATATATCAAGTGAATATAACTTTTGTCGTCTTTTTACCTGTTCTATACCTACTTAAATTTACATATTGCTGACCTAAAATCAGAAATCGGAATTTTACATATATTTGAGTCATCACAAAACTGTATATGACTTATCTTTGTTTTCAGACGATGACATCATCTAGCGCCATATTATTTCTTTATAGACAAAACAAATTCACGGCTGTACTAATTACACCACCTCTAATCTTTTATAAAACTGACATATGAATGTGACAACCTTTGACTATGGATCAAGTATGATGCAAAATAACTTCCTCTTAGATTAAAATTTATACAAACCCCTATAGCCTATATTTCTTAAAATGAATAACCTAATCCTAACAGAGAAACTTTAAAATGAAGTGTGACTATATTTATTTCCAAGGAAACGTTACATGGATAGCATGCATGGCGGTGTATATATGATCTATAAACGATATTCCTGTTGAGAGTCTGTGACCAAAGGTGAAATACCAACAACAGTGTATAGAAAATCATTTGATTCAGAATGGAGATTAGTGTTGTCGTTCAAGTTGTAGTGTAGCAAACGTCGCTGGTAGCGAACTCTACTTCACTTTGGTACCTACTACTGGATCGGTGATATATTACACTTTTAATGTTTAGTTTGTGTCTTATACTTTCCTCTACGGTATGGAATGACTTACAACAAGACGCGGAATGACGCACGCTTTCGCACAGATAGACTCCTGCACGGGTTTTGTAATCATCTTAAGGCAAATCTGCAGGTAGATGAAAAATAAAATATTTAGTTTTTAAAATGCCTATAGACAAGCGTTTAAACTTTAAATAAGACAGCTTGTTTATAATAAATAACCGAGATATTATTTATTGGAACTAAATAAAAGAATTTGGTCGATATTAAGTTGATACTAACAGAAATGACTACAAAAGTTAAAGTTATGGGCAATTTTGAAGGCTTGTAATACATATGAAACAGTATAATTAAATAAATCGTTGACAATTCAAAGAAAAAGTAGTTACACAAAATATCAATATCTTAAAACTCAGATGGTAAAATTCACAAGTGACGAAAAGCTCTACGAAATCTATTTTACGCTTATCTCCTTAACTTTATTAAAAAAAATTGCTTTCAAAATTCAAAAGGATTTATTACATGCTCCAACGTAGCAACCACTGCGCTATATTAATTACATACAAGACATTGTAACAAAGTTTAATTTAGAATTTCTTTATTTTTGGTATTCGTGTATAAATAACAAATTTTAAGATACCTAGAGGAACAAAGGAGCTTGTGATTTGATAGACAATACGAGTTTTTCTAACCAATATCCGGCGAAAAGCAAAATAACTCTTGCAACACATTCTCATTATGAAGTAAAATCTCCTTCAGGTACTAGCAAAAGAAAAGATAAAAGTCTGGAAAGCTAAATTTACACATGAAACAATGGAAAAGTAATCCGCTTGGATCTTACTATCCTCAGTTTGTAAGTTGGGCATGTATTAGGTATAAGGATTGTTTTCATTGGGAGTGAGCACACATAAAATTATTTTATTAATAAAACTATTGATGCTTCATAGAAAACATACAAGCAACAACATTGTGTTGAAGTTTGTTCCAATAAACATGGTAAGGCATTTACGTTAAAAATCAAAAAATAAAGGCAAGGCAATTTCAACCGGCAGGTGAAATATAAATTTTTTGAAAGAGGGAATTAAGCAAAGTCACTAGAGGAGGAAACTAGAACATTCTTTTGGTTACAAAACATTATAGCTACCTAAGCTGTGTATGCAATAGGTTAGTGCAGCTAAGGGAATAAACTGGAAGCATTTAATTTAAATAAATGCGTATAGGACTAAAATATTGAAATTAACCTGCATGAGCTAAATAAATGTAATAAAGTTTAAATTGGATCCTAAAAAATAAACCATCTTGAAACATGAACAGGGCACACGGAAAAAATGGTATGTTACAAGTTTGCCACTAGCTAAAGTACTGAATTATTTAATTCAATGTATGTATTTGGCTTTTTACTGGACGAGTATCACCAGGTAATGTACCTTTGTTCTAGCGCAAAATCGATCATTTTTACGTGTATTTTACCATCGGAAAATCTTATATCTGTTTTGCAAATTTTTGTACACTGCAACGCCATCCGTTTAAATTATGAGAAGTCATGATGGAGTCGGTTACTTTCACTTCTATATAAAATTTATTCCTACACCGCTTCCGCCCTATTCTCGCCTCGATCAATAGGAGATGCCAATCATCATATATGCTGTATATATTTAAAAGTATTTATACATTTAAGCTACATTTACATATTTTTAACAACTCAAGTAGTATTGCAATAGAATAGCAATAGATATTTAAGAGTGGTTGAGGATCAAGGAATAAAAAATTTTATATATACAACATGCAATAAATATATGTAAAGCTTATATGCTAAAAATAACTACTATATAGCGTAGTCTAATTGGTGTCAATGATTGAATAATTGCCACGCGGTCCATGAATTAAATGATGTTAGTTATTGTGCGGACTTAGAGCACACTTCTCTTAAATGATAGTGTAGACACGGTGTTTGGACGATTGGAATAAGTTCTGCGTCATAAATACCCTTTTAAAATATCTATCCAACCAGCGTAAACATCAGAGGTAGTTCTATTTATTAATAACATCAAACTCCTGGGTAACCAATAACTGTTCTCCTTTAGAATACTCAGTTCCTTCTTCTTCAGCTGACTATAGAACCCTCGTCAGATACATTTTTGATCGTAATCCAATAAAGTCAGTCATAAATCTCCTACTATTGTCATTTATCGTCATGCCCAACACTTTCTTGTTAAGTAAGGAAATTCCTTAAATGTTGCTAGAAGGGTAGTGTGATGTATCAAAATATTACAAAAAATCTCGCCTCATGGTTTCATACGAATCGGTGGTACATGATTTTGTAGATTAAACTATCGGTGTCGGTGTAGAAAATATGGCAGTTATATCCAAGAGTTGCCTTCATATACGTATGCATAGTGAAAGTCGTAAATGGTCAATTTGGCTATATCCACGATGCACATGTTTAAATATATAGACTTACTAAAGTCTATTTTTGATTTAAATGGTTGCATTGTCGCAAGATTTTCATCGAATATCGTAACATTTTTGAATAGAGGATTGGATATCCGGGCTTTGGCACCATATCTACACCCCAGTATTGCACAAATTTCACGTTTTCGAATATTTTCCATTATTTTCGCAAAGACTGCATAATTGATAAACTGGAGCAAGTTCTTTTCAAAATCATTTCTTGCACGTTTTTGAAGCTAAATACTTTAAGTCGTAGCATTTTAGCCAACAGCTTTGCTTAAATCTTAAAACTCCGTGAATTGTCAATAAAATAAGTGCAGTTGTCAAAACTTGCTTCAGGTTTTTGTAGTAGACACTAGATCTTCTCTTGGAGTTTAATGTAGTCATCAACTTAATATTTTGGACTCTGACTACATGTTGTTTTCCAGTCGTTGGGTCGATCTGTTTCCACTCTATCAGTAAGTTTAAAGCTTTACATATCTTCATCATAGTACTGGTTGTCAGTTATTAGCAGGTTCAACAGAATGCCTGGGTCATCACGTGCATCCATATTTATACTATTTACTCTAACACCTACTTCAATTATTATATTAAATTCAAGTTTCTTGGAACTAATATTCGAACAGCGATTAGGTAAAGCTAGTTCTAAAAACAATTGCTACCCATACTAACAACAAAAATATTAATAGCTTATATACCCACGAACGAAGCAAATTGAATTCGTGGGAGGTCTGCGCGTACTTACTGTTAGCGTATATCCCTAGTTTATTATTTGTTTTAGTGTCTCTCTCTCTAATACCTATTGAAAAGCCCGTTGACAAGAATTTTTTAAAAGCACAACCTAATACCCTCAGGCCTTTCATTTTAATAGCACAACCTATTACACATCATTAGCAACGATTTCCATGATCCGCACATTAACACCTTACCTAAAAAAAGTTACCCAAGAGCGAGTAGAGCTCGCACTATTAGGGTTCCGTACCAATACTACAGTGAGCAATCAATAAAGCAAATTAAGCTGTTTTTATTTTTTATGTATCTTTAAATCTTATCCAAATTTGATTGTGATAACTCAAAAACAAATATATTGTTCCACATTATACTAGTACATTATTAGTAAATACGTTTTCTATTACTGTGTTTTAAAATTTTGCTACGTAATGGACGTAACATGAAAAAAAAGGAAAAAAAAGAAAGAGAAAGAAAGTAAGTAAGTCCGGGCTCAGGCGGCGAGTGGACGGGGTCTTATACCTATAAGTAAAGGAGAGCCTGAAAAAAAAACTAACAACAAAAATATATAAAAACACTCACTCATTCACACACAGAACAAAACATACAACAGAAAAGAAAGAACTTATAATTAAAACCAAAATATATATACAAAACAGTACTCTGAAACCCAACCCAAAAAAATCAATGCCCCAATTTACATATTACATTATGAACGCCCCTTAAACATCCAAAAAAATTACCCATGAAAATGGCGAGCTGTAGTTTTTAGGCAACTACCCCCTGACAGTACCTAGAGAAAAAAAGAGAAACAAACGCAACCCTAAAAACCACAGCTCTAAAATATCGTAAGTATAAACTTAAACTAAATTTACAAACATATAGTAGATTTTTTAAAAATTTAGAAACAAATGGTAAGATAGTAACCAAAGAGCAGTAAATGCCAAAATAGTTCAATAATTTTAATCTATGATAATTAAATTTAGAAATGTCATTTTAGAATGGTAAAACCCCAGGCGTTCTTGTTCCGCGGTAAGAAGCGGATACAAAGAAAAAAAGAAGGACTCACCCTCGAGTTCCTGACATCGGGGGGAAGGCTGTCGCTGGTCTGCCTCAGCGAACAGGCAAGCTTACGGCCAAGCGGAGCGCATCGGACTTCGCAGTACCCCAAATGAAACGCAGCTCAAGGGATCAACGTGTCCCCCGCAGGAAGCTAGAATAGTTACGAACAATAAATTAATTTATTGAAGCCGAAACGTATGGTTTTATACAAACTCTATATACTTACCACGCTAAATAAAGCGTGCCGGAAATTTACATACAAATAACGAACGAAGCCAACCAACTTGTTGTCTAGTTGATTATCGAACAGCAAATGAATCGTTACATTCGTTAAAGAACCAAAGCAAGGAAATAAACCAGGAAATCCTAATTTTATTAAAATAAATTCACCGAATTCTTTAAAAAAAGGAAAACACACTAGCATTTAACCATTAAAATACTTGGAAAATCGTCTAGCTAATTAAGGCGTAAATTCCACAGGACGAAATTCTGAGAAAGGATATTTATTTTTAATTACCATACAAATTTTAATATACGAAAGGGTTATTTTTAATTAACGGAATTAATTTTTGTGTTGAACGCCAAATGAATTTAAGATAAAAATTACTGTACCTACACTTATTAATAATTTACGAAAATGAACGTAACAATTTTTTTCTCGGCAACTATAACACTGTCAAAATAACCGGCGGTTTTCCGATAATCTAAGGCTCAATAGCTACTATCCCTATTAAAATCAAAATTTTAGCTTTGGAAATGTAGGAGAACAGGGGGGAACGGTCATTTTTGCCATATTTTGAGCTTTATCATGAAGACTAATAGACCGAAAATTATATAAAAAATATTTTTAGAAGCCTTTTAGAATCCTCTTTCAAATGATATGTCACACGAGATATTTATTAAATTTTTTTTCTTTTGACCGAATTAACCCCCGCCATTTTATTCTAAAAATATTTTTGCTATTTTCTGACTACGGATATATGTGCGCGCCATAAAGACCTAGCATTGTGCTAAATTTCAAAATCCTACGTTACATAGTTTTCGAGAAAAACCTCTGTGACAGACAGACGGATGAACACGAGAGTGATCTTATAAAGGTTCCGTTATACATTATAAGGTATGGACCCCTATTAAAAAAGTGCACTCTATAGCTACAGATTTCGGTTATTCCACGAACCGCTAGCGGGCGTTTACGGACTTGAACATTTGCGCGTGGACTCGTGTGTGTGTGTGTGTGTGTGTGTGTGTGTGTGTGTGTGTGTGTGTGTGGCTGGGTGTAAGTGGGTGTTGCGTACGCGATTTATTAAAATTGTAGCACATCAGCGATGGTGTTGTGTTATGTATAGTCAACAAGAATTTTGCAACAAACTAGGAGAAAAAGAAATTACTAAGAAGCAGTATGCGCACGTTCTGAAGGTTTGGGTAGCATTTATTATACAGAATTTGGGAGAGTATTCTGATTCATATCTCAAAAGAAATGTTATGCTATTGGTTGACGTTTCTGAGCAATTCCGTATAAGGTACTACCTGACATATGGCCTTGATCCTGTCCACTATAATAGTTTACAAGGATTTCGTAGATGTAATGTTAAAGCATACGGGCCAAGAACATGAGTTGTCGACTGATATTGAGTACCTCTTATTTATTGAGAATGAGGAGGTCTGAATCAGGTATGTTCAGAACGACGTGCTTCTGCTAACAATAAATATTTACCAGTGTAGGATTATTCCAAACCACATGTGTATCTTATGTACTATGATGTTAATAACCAATACGGGTAGGCAACGGGTCAGCCATTTCCGTACAGTGCTTTTGAATGTGTGAGCACCTACATCGATGGGTTATCAGTTCCCAACAATACTTAGGAAGGTTATATCTTGGAAGTGGATTTGGAGTACCCTGAATGTTTTCATGATTTACATAAAGATATCCCGTTCTATCCTGAAAATATCGACCCAACGACTGGAAAACCACCTGTAGCCAGAATTCGAAACATCAAGTTCACGACAACGATTAACTCTTAGAGACGAATATTGTCCACTACAGGAACCTGAAGCAAGCTTTGATGAATGAACCTAAATTAT
Organism: Platerodrilus igneus; assembly: GCA_036346225.1. Classification (NCBI taxonomy): domain Eukaryota; kingdom Metazoa; phylum Arthropoda; class Insecta; order Coleoptera; family Lycidae; genus Platerodrilus; species Platerodrilus igneus. Next base: position 135,500 of record JARFIW010001536.1, read on the forward strand.
TGGCAATTCACCGAGCGTTAAGATTTAAGCAAAGTTATTGGCCAGAAACCTAACCTAAATAGTGAGCTTTAGAAAAGTGCAAAACTTAAATTTGAGGAGAACCTGTTTGAGTTAACGAATAATGTGGTCTTTGGGAAAACAATGAAAAATATTTGAAAACGTGAAGATTGTGCAAAACTGGGGTAGTAAATATGGAGTCAAAGACCGGATATCCGACCTTCTGTTCAAAAAATGTTATTATTTTTAATGAAAATACTTTATAAACCTATATATGTAGACATGTGCATCCTCGATATAGCCAAATCGACTATTTACTACTTTCGCTTTGCATATATGAAGGCAGCTTTTGGAGATAGCTGACATACTCTCTAGAACAAAACGATAATCTAATCTGCAAAATTATGTACCACAATCCGTACGAAACCATGAGACGAAATTCTTTGCAATATTTTGACACACCAGACTACCCTTCTGAAAGATGACAATAATGACAGAATTACGACCGATTTTATTGAATTACGACCAAAGGTGTATCTGGCGAGAATTCTATAGTCACCAGAAGAAGAAGGAATTGAACACTCTCAGGAAGAGCAGTCATTAGTTACTCACGAGTACGATTTTACTAAGGAGATATAAGGAATTAGAGCTCTACAATAAAAAATAGAATTACCGTTGATGATTATGTTGGTTGTGTAGAAAATTTTAAAAGGGTATGTATAACGCAGAACCTAATTCGACCATCCTAACATGATGTCTACACTACCGCTCAAGAGAAGCTTGCTTTAAGTCCGCACGATAACAAACGTCATTCAATTCTTAAGTCATATTTATCATTGCCGCTTGGCGATAATTCAATCATGGACATCAATTATACTACGCTATATAGTATCTGTTTTTAGGATATAAGCTTTACTTACATTTATTGTTATGTATATAAAATTTTTAATACCTTGATCCTTAATCACTGTTAGATAACTATTGCTATTCTACTGCATTACTGTTTTAGTTGTTAAAGATATGTAAATATAGTTGAAATGTATAAATGCTATATGAAATACATATAAATGTCACGCCTAAAATAATCATATACTGTAAATGACGATATTTGAAAATATTCATTACTACTATGTATATACTGCTTAATATTTTTATTTATTTATTTATACCTAGAGTTTGTGATATTCGAAGATTGACATCTTCCGTTGATCGTGGCAAGAATAGGGCGGAAGCGATGTAGAAGTGAATTATATATAAAAGTGAAATTAACCGACTCTTTGATGAGTTCCGGTACTTTAAATGGATGGCGTTGCAGGGTTCAAAAGTTTGCAAAACGGATCTTAGATTTTCTTATTGTAAAAATGATCGGTTTTGCGCCAGAACGAAGGTACCCTATCTACTAATATGGTTTGTAAAATAGCAATACACAAACACCCATTAAAAATTGTGAAAACCAATAACCTAAAAGCGGTGTTTGTATTAGTACTTGAATGTAGTTAAATTAAACATAAAATTTTACGCTCTTGAGTAAACAACTTCTGAATCTCTACAAACCAAAACATGATTATATCCAACAGGTTTCGTAGCTAAAAGTTTCTCATTTACTTATGGAAACGTAGATAATTTTCACAAAATCCTTATTAAAGTAGTAAAACTGCTTCCTCTGACACACTAAAAATTTTAATAAAGACTATTCAACTGACTTTTATAGTCGGTTTTACATGTTAAATGTAATTTCCGTTTTTATTAATGCCGCTTTCATAATAATTTCGGATAATATAAAGCGGGTATTATGGCAGCTAACATTTGATTGTATGCTGATCTCGAGCAGCAATCAATTCGATTATAAAAACTTTAACACTTTACTAAAATTTGTTTTAGCTTGCAATCTCTGTATACATCTTAGAAATAAAAATTGGAGTTAAATGCCAAACGCTCTATATAAATGGAACGGAATAAGCATAACTCGTAAACGGGATTGTTCATATTTAATATGAGAACTGAGTTTTGAATTTATTAAGAATAATGTTTAATGTACGATTTAATAATTTTTATTTATCATGCAATACTTTCTAGATTGCAATCTTATGATCTCATTTTGTACTCCTTGTATACTTATTCTTAGTACAACATATACATTATGATAAAGGGATGGGCTGTGGTCACCACAAGGATTCCAAGCCTGAAAGGCATGCCACCATTTCCAGGGAATGACATTCAGGATTGCTACGTGAAGGAAGACATTTAGCTAATAGTTACTTTAAGAAATCTCATTGCAAAACTAGGTGATAGGATAATATCATATCTGACTTCATATAAGGAGACTTCATTTTGTCTACACAGTTAATCAACAGTCAATCGACAGATTGATCGCTAGTTCGTTAGTAGTTCGCAGATAGTTTTTGAGCAACAGAGTCTCCTGGACGAATCTTTTCCATCACTAGAAGTAAATGTGTTTCAACGATTTAACCTTTAATTTTGTTCAATCATAAAGTTCAAACATTTTAGCAAAAATCACGGTTCCATAAATATTATGTTTGATTCCATGGAGTATATATCATATAATATCAATTTGTATTTAAAAAACTTGGATTATCTGGCAAGGTATTTGAGAAGCTTAAGTGGGCATTTTCTAATCCCCTTTACGACTTCTGTATTTACATTATGAGGATTAGGCGTGGCGACCTTTGACTCTTAGTCAAGAAGATTTTTGAGTTGCGAATACAGTGGCGCTATCCTGAACAATAATTTATTGACTTTAAGATACGGTACATACAGTGAAGCAGAGTCACTAATTTTTTTGAGTTATTATTATTCATTTCATCGGTTTATTATTTAAAGTAATTTAGAGGTCTTTGATTAACTTCGACTTGACTTTTTTATTTGAGCTTATTTGCTTTCTAAATTTATTTGAACCACGACCTACTGAGAGCTATCTAGGCACCATAATTCACTTTCAGTAATTGTTACAGGATCTTTGGCGTTTTTTGCGCCTGTAATATAATATAATTATAATTTTGAAATTATCTTTAAGCGGATATGAATTTTAAATGAACTTGTATCTAAGAATCGAGAGTGGACTTTATTAATTAAACTGTTAACTTGTAAATGAGAACTTTGACTGTATTATTATAATGTTTAATTGGATTGATCCTTTATTTATTTCTGAAAAGGATGTACGAAATAGTTTTTACCAGCTCGTAACATAATTGAAAGGGAAACGGTAATAAGGTTAAAAGGCTGTATTCCATACTTTATGTTGTAGGAAGTGTATTTATAATTTGCAACTTTTGGTATTTTTGAAGAAGCACAAATAGTGTCTCCAATGATATATTTAATTATGTTAATTGCTGACAAGTTGTGGTGGTTGGTAATCGGTAGAAAATATTTGTAGTAAATTGTTTATGATGTATTTATAGATCGTGGCTTAATTATTAGAGGTTCCCGCATGTCCCTTAGTCAAATTTATCTTTATTCATGCTTAGCGATGCTGTGGCGCTGTTTTCTTTTGAAATTTTGAGTTACCATATTCAACCTATGCCCAAACTCGTGCTTTCCCGTGAATTAAACCTTTAACTAGTTCCTGGTACAATAGATGGGCACTTGCGCCCAATTCTTGTTTCACTGGAGCCCCAGACGTGGAACATTCACTTTTATTTCACTGGCGCTAAACACCACAAACCACCGAATACATGCATGATTAATATAAAATATACAGTTCAGGGTCTTTCAATTGTGGTAGTGCCCTAAACGGATAAGGTAAAGAAAGGTAGAGACAATAACTAGGTCACTACATAAACAAAAATGCTCTTAACGGCACTTCGACCAAAACACAACCGTTCTAGATGAGCCCCGCTAGGTCGAGGTTTGTAATTTCCGGCAAAAATAGCTCGAGGTACAATAAACTCCATATCATTTTCTCAAGCGCAATAACAATATCCGCGAGATAAGCTTGGCAATTTATACTTATTAGAAAATTCTAAACCTACAATGTAACTAATAATTTATGTTCTACTCAAGGTCAGATGCAAGAAACAAGGGAATTACGTTTACTTTTTATACAAAATATAATAGATTTAGAAAATATGAGAAAAGGAAATCTGGTGATCAATAAATAAAAGGCATTATACGGGTTAAATCACTTAACATGTCACAAACTACGTACAATTGTGTTTATTTTGTAGAGAGGAAGCTAGTAAAGATGCGGAGAGGAAAGCGGAACATAGGCACAGCCGTAAAATGAAACCAGTAAACATTTTTTCATTTAAAAATATTGTAACAAATGTCGTTGAAACACGCGATGACAGATAGGGAAGAACTGCGAAACATCGCTTCAGCTCTGATTTAGTTTTAAAAGCTACGGACAAATACTTTGATAATTTTTCTTTAACTCATAGCAACTTTTATAGCGGTCGTCCATTGGATGAGATTCTAGCGACTGATACGAAGATTATATCTGAATATGTAGAAGATAATGACAATTCTCAATTCACATTGGAGGAGTTGACATTTTAAAAAATTGTTTTCCATCTAAAAGTACAATAATATCAAAATTAACTGTACGATATGGAAAAGGCATTGTAATACAACGAAAAATAAATCACTGACTATTATTTGTTCTCCTAATACTAATTCATATATTAACTAAAACGTGGCATATTCCAAGGAAAGTAAAAACGTTTTAAGAACGTCTATGTGTTATTGAGTTCCTGTTTTAACATTCAGAGAGGATCTTTACGCTATAACTGTTACAAATGATCCGTATCCGCAACCAAATGAAATGTGTAAAATGTTAATAAAGAAATTTCTGAACATTATCACATTTTATAACTCAATTAATTTTAGGGAATCGGAAGAATAGAATAAACAACTTAAAATGCACAGCTACATCATACTATAATGGCTGCCATGTGGCCACGATCATATATGTCGCGTCGCGCCTATTGGTAGGTTTATCTGTGTTTTTTTACTGAAGGTATGTTCTCAAACCACCGATAGATATTTTAGCAAATTTAGGATTTGTGCTCCTTATAATGAAGCAGCTACATATGAAATTTCAGCCGTTTATTACCCCCAACCTCGTATTTTATTATCACAGTCAGGTGCTCTTATTCAATATGCAGCAAATAATGCAAACATTAACATTTTGCAGTAGATGGCCATAACATTTAACACATATTGGGAATAATGAAAATAATTACACCAAAGACTTCAATAATATATGATGAGCAATAGTTGGATGTACGACAAAATCAAAAGCAGAAAATTTGGCGGCGGTGTCATAGGTACCACGTTTAAGTTATGAAAATTCTAACGTACTTTGACTAAATAAGATTCAGGTTGAATAGGTTGAACATGATGAAGTAATAGAAAAATTAAAATTGGAGTGCAGTTGATGTATTGTGAACTTATGGGAAATATAGAGGTATCTCGGGTTTACCAGGATGGAACGGTTTCTTAGAAAAGTTAATAAAATATGTACAAGATTTTTCAACATCACGCGTCCTATTTTTATCTTACGTTCATCACCCAGCTAGCGATAAAGATGCAATTTATACTACGTTAAACTGTGCTTTAAATTAACCCCACTTACACGAACAAAACCCGTGCATCGTGAGTTTTGATCAGCCACCTTACATCAAAGCTCGAAAAATTGTAGCTGCTGTTGAAGTTGTTGGTTCCGATATATCGCAGATTATCAAACTAAGTGACTTTCGTTGTGAAAGTGGAATTAAAGAAGCTCTTACTATTATCTATGCTCCAAACTCCATTGAAAAAATGCTGAATGCTTATGCATAGGCAAGAATGAAAACAGATGAAAATTTAAAAGAGCTTTTAATCGGTATATTGAAGATATTGCAAAAGAGACTGTCATGATAATTTTGTAAAATCTCCAAATGTCTATTTAATCATTATATCAATTATTTCATGATAAACTAAAACTCGTGGTCTCACCGCTTGGATATAGTTACAGTACTTAGTTATGTCGTTAATAGTCCATCACTCTATTTGTTCTGAAAAGCTGGGAATCTGGAAAGAACATGGATCTGTTGTCAAAAAAAATGCTGCCCTACTTTTATGCAACGGGTCACTTTCTATATGCCGAGTTTGCTCATTTGTATTTACAAGATATGATTACTTTAGAACAAAATATAGATGTACAGACTTTTCAAGTCTTTAAAAAGGATTTTATTTTTTACATTGAAACATACAGATCGGTTAAACCGTGAAACTAGCACTAACATGGTGATCGAGCAGACTTTGATGAAGTCAATGAAGTCTGAAGCAGGATATGGGGCATGCATGCCACAAGCATGTCTGTGCTGAGGTGGAAAAACTTTGCAATTCTTCATTTACGTATTAATAAAGACAATGCAGATATTCAGAAACTTGTTGAATGGTTTGCTCTACATAATATCCCTTCCAAACAATCAATGATATCGTTTCAAAATCAACAGGAATTGTTGGGGATGATCAAATAAATTGTTTCGAATCATATAATATTGGTCTATGATCAATAGAAAAAATAACTTGACGAAAATTTAATGATATAGAGTTAAAACGTTCTGATAGAATTCTGTAATAGTCCATGACTGCAAGGTATCCGTCGATTCTTTGTTGCTGTTCCAAAGAATAAGCTGAAATAAAAAATTTGATGAACTTCGTTGCGAATATTTACAATATGAGCTAAGGCTACATCAGCAGCGTTATTTGACAATGGTGGCATTAGACTTGTAAAATTAAAACTCCATCTGTGCTTCAAACTAGTCGATGCTGAAGTAGTTGGTGATAATGTTTTATACGTCGGAGATAGTGGATTTCTTCTACACCGCGTCGTATGGCAAAAAAATTATACATTTTTAATTACTATTAAAAAATACGTTAATTATTTACAAACACATTTTAATGCAAATGCTGTTGTTTTTATGATTATGCTGATAACAGTAAAAATATAAAAGCGATAGAGTAATGCAGGCGAGCTGTGGCTCTTTCTACAACTTTTGAAATTCAGTTTAATGAAGAAACAGAAGTGCTATTCACCCAGAAATCGATTAAATAAAATGTTTATTCAGAAATTGCAAAAAATTAAAATCACTTGTAAACAATCATGCGATGGTGCAGATGTCCTCGTTATGGAAACTGCTATAGAAAAAGCAACTGACAATAGTATTAACATTGTCGAGGGGAGGGAGGAATATATAGATCATTTAATACTTTTAACAGTACGTGCACAATCAGACAAGAAAGATTGTAACGAAAATATATTCGTTGTCTAGTCTAAGCAATTATTCATATTGTAGCAAGCACACTATATTTTTGCACGCTATCACTGGCTGTAATACAACTTTAGCGACGTATCGAAAAAGAAAACTGGAATTCATGAAAATGTTTGAAAAAACGTCAAGGTTTCCACAATTTAGGGGGAACATTTTTACAAGAAAATTGTTGTGGCTGATGCTGAATTGCGTTTTCAATTAGCCATGTATGTTCCAACATCAGAACACTTACTGGACAATTATATATGTTTAGGTTTCGCTAATTTAATAAAACTTCACACTACAGACAAATTTCCATCATTGCACCTATGTCTTCTGCGGCTAAACAGCATATTTTTCAGACTATTAAAAAGTACAAACCTGGCTAGGAACATTAAAGGTCCTGAGCAGTGGGGGTAAACACTAAAAATTTGCTAACCTAGACCAGTTACAACAGTATTAGCACCAGCTTCATACGAATTACTAAATAAGTTATTTTGTAACAGTTTGAATGGTTGTGGCACATCTTGCCATGGCCAGTCATTCTCAATTTCTCAAACCGATATCATTGAATATATCAATGATACTGAAGTAGACACAGACATTAATCCATTCGATATTTTATCTACACAAATGAACATAATTAATGATACTTACGAGGACACAAACGACTGAACAGAACCAGACCACAATTAATAGATTTTAATCATCAACAATAACCATCACTTTTTAAATAAATAAATAGTTTCAGTATATGACACAGTACAACGTTTAATCATTCTGCACAGTATGGAATAGGTCTATGAAGTAGACCATTGATTAAATTAAAAAAAATAAATGAACGTAACCCTTGTGTGGACCATTTATTGGCCTACAATTTTTATAATAAACTTCATTGACCTCCGAATTAGGAAACCAAGATTTTCGCAAAAAAACTGTTTTTCGTAATGTTTGACTTTCGATATTTAGCGATGCCGGCACAATATTGATACGGACTTTTTACCTGTATATTATAACTAGGGGTGGGCGATACGGGATTTTGCGTATCGAATATCGATACATATTCTATATCGATATGTATCGATATATCGAATATCGATATATATCGATACGTATCGATACGTATCGATACGTATCGATACGTATCGATACGTATCGATGCGTATCGATACGTATCGATGCGTATCGACATGTATCGATGCGTATCGGTGCGTATCGATACATATCGATTCGTATCGATGCGTATCGATACGTATCGATGCGTATCGATACGTATCGACTCGTATCGATACGTATAGATACGTAACGGTACGTATACAGTGTGTCCAAATTTCGAGTCTCTACATTGTGATTTCAGTTATTATAAGAGATAGAAATTGGGTTAAATGGGGAAAGATTTGGAGGAATCCAGACCAGTTTTGTATCCGTTTACAAAATTGGTGTAAGTTGTCTGGTTTTGGAGATATTCGAAGAAAACTAAAAATGGCGGATTTTGTTTTTTGATAATAAAACATGAATCATAAGTCGCACCATCACAAGACTTGCACATTATTAAGACACTTTTCTAAAAGGAGTATTTTAGCATAAACAGAATCATTCGACTGTCTTTTGTTTTCGAGGAAACGCCCACAACTTTTCTTTTTCTTATGGCCGCCATTTTGAATATTAAGTGAATATTATGCGCCTTAAAATTACCTTCTCAAAGATATGCCACATGTCTATAAAAAAATGCAAAACTATCCTAAATTTTAAAAATAACTAAATTTGTATGTTCTTTAACGTTTGGTAATCCCAACAGGGCAAAATTTGATTTCTACTTTATGAAAAGTACAATACACATTTTATAATGTACACAAACAGCATTTGTCACAAATTATTAATTATGGTGGTACTAGAGTTAAAATGATATCGTTTTATAATAGTAGGCGGTGGTATGTGACAAAACCAAACAATTGAATTACAGTTATATGTCAAACAAATTCTAAAATTTAGATAAACTTGTGTGTGTTGTAAGTTTTGGTGCCGGTGGTGCTGCATTTTAATTTAAAAATGGCACATGTCTACAAGTTTTCGAATGAGGAAAAGTTTGATATGCTAAATACTTATTTACAATCGTTTCGGAACGCTGATACGGCATCCGCCAGATACTTGGAATTGTATCCAGAAAGACGACAACCGCATAAAATATACTTCAGAAAATTGTAATGAATTTACTGAATTATGGTGCTTTTGAACAGACTAGGGAACAATACGACTTAAACAATAGGGAACGTGTTCTAAGCATTACTGAGGCGGTAACACGAAATCCATCCACATCCGTAAGATCTGTAAGCCGTGAACTTAATATTCCAAAATCAACTGTTCATAATATTTTAAAAAGGAAAAGTTTCATCCTTATAAACCTACTATTGTCCAAAGCCTCAAAGAGAAGATTTCGCCAGACGAATACGTTTTTGTAATTGGTACATCCAAAAATGCGAGGAAGAACCGCACTTTCCAGAATTGATAATATGGACAGACGAAACGCGGTTTACCAATTGCGGGGTGTTCAATAAACATAACACGCATCCCTGGAGCACTGAAAATCATCATCTGACGGCGCAACGCAAATTTCAAACGATATATGGATTTAAAGTTTGGTGTGGTATCTTAGGTAGTTAATTATGATATAAATATTTTAGTAAATTAACCAATGTAATTAATACTTTTATAGGTAATAATTTGATTGGACCCTTTTATTTTGTCAATAACTTCAATGGCGCCAGATATACGGAATTGTTAAAAGACCAAATAATTCCGGCTATTAGAGGACTTGTACCAAATGATGATGATTTTCGAAAACTATGGTTTCAGCAAGATGGTTGTCCAGCTCACAATTCCCGAGAAGTTAGCGCCCTTTAGCTGAACATTTTGGCCAAAATATTATATGCAATAGTGGACCAATTATGTGGCCGGCAAGATCACCAGATCTTACACCACTTGATTTTTATTTATGGGGTTTTGCTAAAATGAGGTATATGAGTTTGAACCGCCTCATCAAATCAAATCAAATCAAATCAAATTTTGCCCTGTTGGGATTACCAAACGTTATAGAACATACAAATTTAGTTATTTTTAAAATTTAGGATAGTTTTGCATTTTTATAGACATGTGGCATATCGTTGAAAAGGTAATTTTAAGGCGCATAACATTCACCTAATATTCAAAATGGCGGCCATAAGAAAACAAAAGTTGTGGTCGTTTCCTCGAAAACAAAAGACAGTCGAATGATTCTGTTTATGCTAAAATACTCCTTTTAGAAAAGTGTCTTAATAATGTGCAAGTTTTGTGATGGTGCGACTTATGATTCATGTTTTATTATCAAAAAACAAAATCCGCCATTTTTAGTTTTCTTCGAATATCTCCAAAACCAGACAACTTACACCAATTTTGTAAACGGATACAAAACTGGCCTGGATTCCTCCAAATCTTTCCCCATTTAACCCAATTTCTATCTCTTATAATAACTGAAATCACAATGTAGAGACTCGAAATTTGGACACACTGTATATATATATATATATATATATATATATATATATATATTTAGTGATTCGTATCGGAACGTTTAGATGTGTAGATTAAGTATACATATCGAGACGTAGCGATACCTATCGATACGAATCGATACGCATCTATAAATTTTTCTACTCTTTCTTTGGGAATAAAATCACAAGATCGTTTTAAAATAATGTATTTACTGACAATTCGATCTTTCACTTAAGATTGTTTGTTATCAAAATAATTAAAGTTTCAAGTTTAATATTTGTGACATAAGTATGTATATAGGGGTGGGCGATACGGGATTTTGCGTATCAAATATCGATACTATATCGAATATCGATACGTATCAATACGTATCGATGCGTATCGATACGTATCGATGCGTATCGATACATATCGATACGTATCGATACATATCGAGTATCGATATATCGATATTTATTTTTTGCTGTATCGGGGGGGTCGATACGGGGGTCGTATCGATACGTATCGATATATCGATACGCCGACCCAGCCCTAATTATAACACCTAAAGGAACGTGTAAAAACTTTAGCTATATGAGAATTTTTCTCAGATGAAACCTAAAGTGACTGTATCTGCACCAACACGAGGTACTTAATTGGATATTTTTGCTCTACATTACATACTTGCATGCACGAATATATTTTTGTTTCGGCGTGGAAACAGTTATAACATTTACATCCCCCTTTTCAAAACGTAAAGCTAAATTTTATAATATACTCTGCAAAGGTGTAACACAGTCAATAAATGAAATAAACCAAACTAATAGGTTTCGAGAAGACCTTTAATAATGACAATGGCGGTCTTAGTTTGCAGCATCTACTAATGAGAATTCTCAATCGTCGGCAACGGAGAATTAAATGACAGCGAAAACGTTCATCTCGGATCTTACATTGGCAAAAATGGTACAATATGGCAGATTCCACCAATTCAGAAAAGCTAGAACAGCAGTCCACAACATTACAATAATGGAAGGTGGTATTCTCTAGGAATAGTTACAGATACTCCCAAAAGATATTTTTTTATACATATATCTAGAAATACTGCAGAATAAATCCGCACCTGTATCAATGCCAAAAAGAAACGTCAAGTTTTAAATAAAAAAAGAACTGACACGTTCAATACCTGAAATGAACGTTTGTTTTAGTTGTGTACGTAGAAGTGCAAAATACGGAATCTGTAAAGGAAATATACTAGATCACTGCCTCAACGCTATATATAGCACCACATTATTGGGTAATTATTTCAAAAAAGTTTTTAAATATCATCGCATTGATAATAAATCCATTCTGGAGAGCTCGGTAAACAAACTGATAAGCTGGAGGTATTTAGATGTAGGGAATTTATTCACCAATAACTGCACTCAGCTAGCGGTACCAGAGGTGCTACATATAGAAACATATTATATCAGGAGCTACTCGTTTGTTCTTTATTTATCTAGTAAACCTAATAAATAATGCCTAAAGGTATTTTAGGTGTGCTCTTAGAAACGGGCTATGTAACGGATAATTTTATATAGAAAAGGAAACAACTCGAAGGAATGTGAAAAAATTGTAGTAAAAGTGCAATCCATCTTTCATTCATGTATAAGATAGAGTTTTGCCTCCGGTAGTTTCCGTATGTGTACACCTTTAGTTGAACTCATCTCCGAAAAAAATATTACATCTGTCGGTACCCTGCACTATAACGAAATAGATATCCCCTGCAAGATGATTGTCAGAATTGCTCTCACCCAAATGAGGCGATAGGATTTTTAGTAGCAGGTGCAATGTGCGGGCGCGCATTATCGTGATGCAAAGGAACCGACCCTGAACAGATCGCGTCCGTTGTTTTGTATCGCTCGACGTAGTTTTTTAAAGTCTCATAATAAATATCAGAATTTACTGTTGTGCCTCTAGGCATAAACTCCACCAATATGATATTTTATCATAATTTATTATTTATCATAATACGTTACACGTAGATCTCCTTACGCAGATAGTTTGTCTGAATTTTTTTGTTTTCGGAAAGCTACTGTGATGCTTGTGTTTTCGTTTGAAGTGTAGTCTAGGCCACGCAACTCACTTGATCGTATACTCCTAGCGCTTAACAAACCAATTACACTGCAAAGTTTAGACTTGGCGAGTTTTTCCATTGCTTTAAACAACTTCAACACGTGATATGTTTCACTTTTCATACGGCAACCTGCATCTGTGTGCGGAGAGCACATGCACAAAAGAGAAAACTATCCAAGCGAACATGACAATAAACATGCTGTGCCATAGATATGCGTAAACGGAATATATGTTAAAGATACACCTTCGGGGATACATGTGTGGAAAGTCATAAAATGACTAAGAAACCTTTGTTCAAAGTTTGCATGCGAAGGAGAACAGAAGATAAGTGAAAATAATTATCAAAAAAACAACAAATAGGCAACTGAGAGACATCGAATGCTATGGAGAATCATAAACGGATTATGTAACTTTATTATAAGCAGTTAAGAGTATGCACTCTGTAAAAATAAAACATGTATTCCAGATTGAATAGCAAAGGTATATAGAATTGGTTATTGTCAAGTTAATCTTAGTTTCCTTTCGGCATATTCACACTTAATAGAACAGTTACTTCGCAAGTAGATATATAAAAGCATTGCGATCGATACCGACTGATATTGGAAAGCTAATAACTCTATTGGTGTTGTTTATCTAGTTCGCTCAGGAGTACACCGTGTAAACGGATTCTGTTAATGTTTTATTCCCGTCTCTCACGTAGTATGTCTCGAGGGTGTCGGTCTACAGCCTTTGTTTTCTTTTACACTACGATTCTCTTTTCATATCTTCCTACATACACCACTCTTACGGTATTCCTATACCAAGGGAAAACTGACATATAAAGGTACACTTGCTTTATTTACTTGACGGTAAAAGTTTGAGAAATTTCGGCTACCTATTGCCTGCAACTTTAAGAGTATAATTTTCATTAATTTTTTTTCTCACAAATCCTGAAAACCACTTTTGACCTTTAGCAAAGCTTTTACGGAAATCGATTATTATAAACTAACGCAGTGTGTTCACTACATTTAACTACGATCTCATCTAAAATAAGTGGGTAATGCAGATTGATGAGCTGACCCTGGAGGCATCACATAATTTGTTTAAGGTGTAAATCGCTTGCGCCCTTCGTCTAGTTTAAGGGAAATTACCAAGGGTAATCAAGTTTTCTTGTAAGAGGGAATTTGATATAATTTGGCAAGGTAAACCAAAGCAAGCGATAATTTAATTAAATGTTTGTGTAACGCCCTGGGTTGATCTGGCAGTCAAATTCAGTTTACAATGCTTTGATCAGAGCTCGTTACCGTCCTTGTTTGTACACTCACAACGCTCTGACCACACCAATTTGGTTTTATTAATTTAGCTACAAGACTGGGTCGCGTGAACCTAGTATTAAATAAATCTTGTCATTTTAAGAGCATGGATGTATTCAGATAAGTTTTCGATTGTCTACTAAAGCACTTTGAAAGTATCCTACAAATTCTTTTGTTATAATTAGAGAATCATCAAATACTTTTAAATATTGTAGGATTAAGGCACTAAAACCAAGCAGATTTGAAATTTTTTGGATCAAGTTTTTAAAACTGCTATACTCTCACCAAGATGCACAAAAAAATTCCGCATGTTTTAAAAGTTACAGCAAATCATTATAAACAAAATATAACGTCGATGCACATTGTTACAGAAGCGCGTTTTACAACCTTTAGGCGTTGATTTGTAGTTGTTTCACAACTCATTGTTGTAATTTAATTTGTGAAAACGTATTGACCAACTTGAGTTTAAGTTTTCGTTTCGACAATGTCATTGTATTCTGCTATCAATAATTTAATAATCTTGGATATATATATATATATATATATATATATATATATATTGTTGTGGATGTAAAGGGTTAAATAGGTGTATACAATAAAATTTCAGCAACCATGTATATAGAATAGAGCAAATTATTTAAGCGCCAAATTAATTTAATTCATTTAGTGAAAACGGACGAATATTAAGGTATTTTGACATTTAATGATTTGAATGTTAGAATTACATGAAGGAAGAAAGCTTCAAAGCATATAGAAGTTCAAGGATACGCATAATTAATCATAATTTCTTTTAATCAAACGCACAAAAGCAAAAAGGGAGCGGGCTTGCATAAGAAAATCAATAATTTCTAACGCAAATATATTCGTTTTAAAAGTCAACGTACATTTACACAGATACTAAGAAACAGAAAATCGAGGAATTGTTATTTTCAAACGGTCGATAATTACAAGAAACACCTGTTTGTTAAATGTTACGTTCAGAGAATTTGGACGGACGTTAATATAAGATTCCATAGAAATTGTTTTCAATGGTCAATTGGTATACGCGGCTATAGTAACAAATATCTTAAGGAGCGAGTGGAACGAACAATCGGTAATATACAACAGATAGAGACAAATATAGAGCAAGAGTTGGATTGAAAGTCACGTAAGCTATACACGTGGAGTTGATGAAAGACGTCGACAATATCGATTTTCTGTAACTCAAGTGGGGTTTGAAAGGAGACGACGAACATGCATAGAATAAAAATGAATAGCGGTTAGGCGGAGCATTGTGACGACAGAGAACTTTGTCATTGGTTGAGAGCCAACAGTTTTCGAAAAGAACGCACACGGGAAGGTAGAAAACTCATTCTATGTACATAGCACGTAGGACGGGAGAAATTTTGCGGAATTTAGAAACGGATACGTTCTAAATTTTAAGAAGCCGCTTTGGAAAATAAGCTTTTCGAATGAAACGGGTACAATACGGAAATTGAATATTAATATAAATACCCGAGCGAAAATATTAAAACTCTCTTCTCTTTTACTTCCATCGAGTTCTGAATACGGGTTCAGACCCACATAATAGTAAAGCTTTTGATTAGAATTTGTGTGTGTAGTAAAGTTACAATTAACATCTCATTTGAAAGTATGAAACTGTAGTAGCGGACCTCAAGTTATTAGCGTGATGCACGAGTTAGTGCGTATTTAAATAAAATGTCCGGCTATTACGACAAAATTATTAAATGAATGCATGATATATGGGGTAAGCAGAACTGGAAATCAATTTTGTATGGGTGATATATCTAGTATGGAATGGTACTGTGAGTCGAAGCGAATATCTTGCAGAGATATTAGATGGTAGAGATCTGTTGATCCGGCAATCAACGTAGTAGATGGAAACAACGACGAGGGGTTGCTGGTAGCCATCTCCAACGGTAATGAAGAGTGAAGGTGTCTCCAGGTAATTAATTTGAAATTTTTGTTTTATATAAAAATTTGTGGATGTTTTGTGTTTGTGTGGTTGACTTTTTGATGGTATATTTATTGTTTTAAAAAAACTTGTTTAAAGAAATGCATGTACAGGACAATTTAGTAATTTTGAGTATTGAAAAAGGGTTTATTTAGGATATAGAAAAAAAATTTTCAGGCTATAAATTGTGTTGTAAAGGATAAACGGGTCTATAAATTTGTTTCCATTAATGCAAGGTTTAAAAGGCATATACAAACAAAACTGGGTTACAATGAGCTCACAATACTCCAGTGTGAAGTCAATTTAGGGTTGAATGTGGGGCCCATCTACTCATATCTAGTCGAATTTGCTTAAAATCATTTTAAACATCAAGGACTTTAAAACATGCAATAAATTGAGCTGGTAATTATTGTACCACATTGTTTGGACTTGTGTAAATATATTTTATCTGTTAATATGTGTAAATAAAAGGTTGTATGGTTGTCGTATTATCTTGGTAATTTTATTTGATGGTGTATGAGTGCGAAAAAGGTATGTATGTAAAATTAGGTATTCAAGAAGAGGCCGACTGCTGAGCTAACCAGGGAAGCAAAAAAATTCGAAGGCGTCCTAATAAAAGGGTAAGGAATTTTTTTTTATAAAATTTTTTTTTGAAAATTTTATATTGGGAAAATTGGTGAGGATTGAATTTAAATATACTAATTCCTACTACCTAATCTTACATGATATTTCTAAACACCTATCTGCTCACTTAACACTACCTATACCTATTTATCCAACCTATCACTCCTTATTTACCTATTTTTATCTATCTCTAATTATTTCTATCTATCTACACCTATCTTTATTTATAACTAACTATTCACACCTATCACTACTTGTTAACTAACTATTTCTATCTATCACTAACTCTTTACCCTCTATTTTTTTTTATTTTCTTTTACCTTTTGTCGGCTATTAACTTTTTAAGTACATCACTTTTATATTTTTCACCTATCTTCACTTTTATTTAAGTTTCTTCTATTTATGTCCCATCTTTATATTTAACCTTACCTATTACTATCACTATATATTTATTATACTAACTATACACACCTAACTCTATATCTACATCTAACTATCCTCCCTTATTTATCCTATTCCTACTTCTATTTTTCTATATACACCTATCTCTATTTCTATCTATTTAAATTCAACTCTACTTTTCACCTATCTCAATTTTTTCTTTATTTAAATCTGACTCTTCTCTTGATCTTCCATGTCTTTCGTCTTACAATCTTAATATACTTCATCCCTATCTTTCCTCCTACTATCTCTATACTTATCATCCCTATTACTTCACATAAAATAAAACTATCCCTATTATCATGACTCTTAAATATTTCTTCCTCTGTCTCTACACTTGTCTGTTTCTCATTTACTATTATTCCCTTTTCTGCGGACAAACCAAACGATACTACCTCAACATTTTCATCCTTTCCCTCTAAAGAAAACTCTTCACTTCTTCTAGACTTTTTATGTACCATATTCACACCGTCAAAATCTCCTAAATCGAAATTACCAAAATTATCTTTGCCACTTATCTCACTTATGCCTACGTTTAACTCTTGTGTGTAACATAATGGTGAGTTTGCCTCTACTCTTATTAATTCTGACTCTTTATTCTCTAATAATGCTGTTCTTGACTCTACTTCTACCTGTTCAGCCTCTTCGTTCACTACCAATTGTACCTCTTCTAACTTTTCTTCATTATATTCACCTGTGTCGATCTCTTTCACCTTTTCCTCATCTACCTCTATAACACTAACACATAACCCCAATGTCATCCTCTGTGACATCATAACTTGCCTTCCAGGGCAATATCCTATCCCCAATCCTCACTACCTTCCTTTCCATCTCTATTACTACTCCTAACTTCATCACACAATCAACCCCTAATATCCCTTTAAATTTTAATCCAGGTACAATTATAAATTCCTGCTCACAGCTTACTGAACCTAACTCTACTTTTAAAATAACTACACTATTCACAACCGCAAATCGCTTTTTATTCGGCGCAACCAGATTACTCTTTTTATTGGCATAATTCTGTCATACACTTTTTCTTTAATTTTATATACGGATAAAGCATTGTCACCAAGAATTAGACAGGGATTTTGAGAAATACCGAGCTCTGCCAGAGATAAGGCAAAGTACAAGCCTTGATCGATAAACACGCCAATGGAATCGATTGGTGAGAAGAGCTTATAAATACGATAGGAAATGAAGTAAGAGGTCAGTTCATACTCAACCAAGCACAAACTATGCTTAAATGCAGTAGAAATTTACTTGATGAAATTAATTAGTGAAACGTTATAATTCAGAGTAAGTTTAATTTGAAAGTGCAAAAATTGTGCGACGAAAAATAAGCCGATCTACAAATAGACGTAAGTAAACAATTAATTAATTTTATTTTAATATTTAACAAAACAAGGCTTTTGTTGAGACGGCTTTTGTTGATGCCACTTTTGTTGATGCCACTTTCGTTGATGTCAGTTTCGTTGATGTCATATGTACTAAGTTGATGTTTAAGTTTATATGCAAGTCGATGTTTATGCCGAAATCTATGCTTTAACACAAATATAAAAATACGTCTGAATGTGCGCTCAAAAGGGTACTCAAAGTTAGTTCAAGAAAAAATACCAGAAATCAAAAATGGATAACTCTGCCCAATAAGTATAGCGGACATAGCAAAGCATGTAGACCACAGACACTATGAGGCAACTCTAGTGACCGTTCCAGGTTAGCGATTTTTAAACATTTATTATTTAAGGACTGTTTCAAATTTAATATTTGCTATACATTATATATTTGTAAGAGTTATCAAAAAGGTCATTTGAAAATATAAAAACAGGGAAAGCATCTTACACCGTTCGAAGATATTTGAGAGTAATTAAAAGATATTTTTCCTGGTTTTCAGGAAAGCATAAATTTGGTAAATGTAAATATTCTATCCAGGGGAAAATTTTGAGGTTACACAACATTCTACATATTATCAATTATTATATTGTGTAATCTTTGAACTACTTTATTTGAATCCATTTAAAGGGTAAAATAAGATTTACTATTAGGAAGTCGAGCATTCAGTGAGCTAGTCGTGGTAAACAAGAAAATATAGAAACTTTAAAGGGCACGAAGAGTATATCACAACAAATAAAATATAACTTACAAATCGTGGGGCCTAAAAATCCAAAAAAGCAATTTCATAGCTATATATATATATATATATATATATATATATATATATATATTACTCAAATTTAGACCAGGGTAGAAAATTAATTAACGACATCAAATAATTTTAATCACCGGGTATAAGGACGCCTTGGGTAATAATACGCTTCATTTAAAGGTATATTGGATAAATTCGTCATTTACTTCTAAACATAGGGTTGATACTGTTTAGATAATGTTAAACACCGTGTATATTAAAGCAGTGGAAAATAGTACGCTTAATTAAAGCCCTACTGTGTAGATTTAAATCATTCAATTAGAATGTAGGTTTTGTATATAATCATAATCAACGTGAAGAAGGAAGTAATGTAGAATTTCATTAGATAATAAGCATTATTAAAACCATGCAGCATAAAAATTTATTCGTTTCGTTAAAATAAGGAGTTTAGATTGTTCACTGGACGCTTTCTATAAAAAGAAGCAGAATTAAAATGTTCAACTTGTATTTAGTTTAATCTTTCCAAGTGCTAAAGCTATCGGGAAATTATAACGACGTGGGGAAGTCACGCAAAAGCCTTCAGCGTATTAGAACTAAGAACACCTGCAAAAATAACGATGTATATGATAGTCGATAAGCTTTAAGCTATATGAGTGCAGGTAAGAAAGCAAGTTTGTGGTATAAAGACAAGGGAGAGGGAATGCATTGGTAGTTAAACGAGGGGAAATATGTAAAACAGACTAGATTGGCGATTAAGGTTGAAATAAGATGCAAATATGAGAGGTGGAAGCATAACAATTTCTATATAAAATTAATTAGTTGTTCGCGGACGCGTTGCGAAGCGTGTGGAAATTTCTTAGATTTCAACTCGGACGAGTGCAAATTTCAGTAGAATCATTGTGCCGAGCCATCGGAAGGGAAAATAGAATGCGAATTTCTGAAAATCGTCCGTCGCGGGTCAAATTCGACTTGCAAGCGAGCCATTATATAAACCCGTGCTGATAGGAGTTTAGCTCTCATTTATTTTTGATTTTATTCGATACTTCAAGCAGAATACATGGTGATTACGTGCTACGATAAAAGTTATTATGCATTAGTGCACTTAGAAAAGATAGATAAAGGTGATAAAGTCTAGTTATATTTGCGGGTATTACTGTACCAATTATCCAAATTAGTAATGATAAATAAATAAATAGAAGTATGCAGTTTTGGTATAACGTGAAAGTATTATGAATTTCATTGCTATCTTTCGGGAGTGTTAGTAATCAAGTGTTATTCGTAAACGTGATTGGATCCACAAAACAAGATTTAGATATACATAGATGAGTTCCTGAAAAGCGCTGAAAGCTTTTCGACGAATGGTGGTGTAGAAAAATTTTAAAGGCGGCCAGAAATCCGAGGATGTAAACATAACCCAGCTGGAATGGTGGGATTAGCAAGGACGATGTACATTGGAGCCACGAGTGCATTAACCTTCAGGTAACATATGCATTATTGTTCGATCTTAGATGTTTTGGTGTGTGTTGAATATCTTTATAATTTGTTTGATAAAGAAGGACAGTAGTAAATTTGTATAAACAACAAATTTTTAATTTTAAATTAAAATTTTCTTGTATAAGTAGAAAGGAGTATTTATAAGGTTTATGATTTTGATTATGATGAAAAGTGGGGTCTGTCTTTGAGCTCAATTAGACTAACCTGTTAAATTAACGTAAAGGGGTGGGAGATGCTCCCTTTTATTCAGACTCAGGTCTGCAAATATTGTTAACTTAATTAGTATGCATCCCACAAGGACTCTAATTCTGGACGCAAATTAAAATGATGACAAATTTGAACTTGAAATTTTATGATGCTGAAATTTAATTTTGAAATTTTAATGTATTGTGAATATTAATGTAAATAGAGTTAACGTTGATGTTTGTGGTAGGAATGTGTTTGTTTTTTTTTGAATGAGGATGAAAGTTTTAACTAGGTGAGCAGCCGAGGCGGAAGGAAAGAGTCAAGAGGCGATTATCAGAAGAAATTCAAAAGTAGAGCGAGAATTACAGCAATTCTTGGAACAGAACGAGGGGCAATTCGATCAACGGACAAGAAAATCACAGCAAATCTTGGCGACTCGAACGTGAGGGCTCGAATTTCAGATAGTGTGTAACTGTTTCGGGAAACTGACGACCCTGAAATTAAGAGCTGAGTGTGAATATTTTTTTGTAGGTGTGTGAAAGAAGTGTGTAGGCGTGCGTGGGGGTGAAAAGTGTGACGTATGCAGAGAAAAGAGTGGCTTTGAAGTCAAGGGGTGGAAATAGGAAGCAGTGATAGTGCTTTATTTAAGACGACAGAAGCAGAAATGGAGGAAGAAGCAGGAGGTAGTAGAGATCAGTCTAAGACGGAGTCAAGAGAAACAGGAAATGAGTTAATGATGAGAATGTTATAGGAAATGCGATTAGCTAGGAAGGAATCCAATAGAAAATTAGAACAGCTAAGCGATGAATCGAATAGAGCGAGGGAAGAGTCCAACCGAAAATTAGAACAGCTAAGCGATGAATCTAATAGAGCTAGGGAAGAATCGAATAGAGCGAGGAGGAGTCCAACCGAAAATTAGAGCAGATAAGCGGGAAAATTGAGCAATCTACTAAAGAATTTACAGAGTTTAAAAATAGTCTTACCGTGAAACTGGGGGAAGTAGAAAGTAGGGTTGATAGAAATGAGAAAAACATAACAGGTCTTCGACAGGAAATGGGACATTTAAGGTCCGAAGTACGTATTTTTTGTGAAGAAGAGATAAATATAAAAATGACTGAAGTAACGGACTCATGTAGGGATCAGTTAGGCAGGGTAGAACGCGAAGTTGGTAGTATTAAATATAACATGTCAAGTTTAACGGGGGATGGTCCCAGATTTTATACAGGTGGCGTATCATTGGACCAACATATGAAATTTTATGGCGATAACAGGGTAAATCCACAAATTTTTATTAATAGCCTAAGAAGTTACACGAGACAGAACAATTTACCGGAAGTAAACAGGACAGTGACGAGCACGCCGAATAGAGACAGAGACATGGATATTAATACGAGGAGGACGTACGCACAGGTTGTAGAAGGACAACCAGGACCATGATGACAAATTTGAACTTGAAATTTTATGATGCTGAAATTTAATTTTGAAATTTTAATGTATTGTAAATATTAATGTAAATAGAGTTAACGTTGATGTTTGTGGTAGGAATGTGTTTGTTTTTTTTATGAATGAGGATGAAAGTTTTAACTAGGTGAGCAGCCGAGGCGGAAGGAAAGAGTCAAGAGGCGATTATCAGAAGAAATTCAAAAGTAGAGCGAGAATTACAGCAATTCTTGGAACAGAACGAGGGGCAATTCGATCAACGGACAAGAAAATCACAGCAATATATATATATATATATATATATATATATATATATATATGGCCAAGGGAGCCTGGTTTTATAATATAAATACTCTGGGAGAATTAGGAGGACTCTCTTTAATTTCGCATCGCTTAATGACGTATAATAATAAACTAACAAAGCTTGTGAGTATTAAAAATTTGTAAAATGCAGTAAAATAGTATTAGATTAATTGTGGCCTTATAGTTAGTAACGCGAGTAGTGGCGAGTAATTTAAATTTAACTGAGGTCCACGAATACTTTAACAAGCTCGTAAATTAATAATGCAATAATAAACACGTGTAATATACATGGATTTGGATGTTGGAATTGGTGTTAATTGGTAGCACGAAGCTCAGCTGAAACTGAGTTTTCATCTATAAATAGCTGGTAGAGCAGCGCGCATAATCACGAAGCCGAGGGATCAGGAATAAAGCATCGTCAACTGAGATGGACTTTTGACGTATTTTCCAGGTAACGCATTTGAATTTGCTGTTTTTTTTATAAACTGTTGAAATTACTTGTGATGTGGGAGTGAACTTTGATGGTTATTTTTCGTTATTTAACGTATTGAAAAGGACACGTATAACTGACTATTATTATGATATTTGAATATAAAACCAAAGGTGTACGTAAAGCTTATTAACTTTCCTGATGAATTTAAATTTAATTGTTAAGAGTACATGGGTTTATTAAGTTTGTCGTTATAGTATGCAAAGTGGAAAGCATACATTAATAAACTGGGTTTTCATGAGCTCACCATGCTCTAGTGTGTAGTAATAAAAAAGGATAAGGTATTATTTGGGGCCCATTTACTCCTGTTGCATTAAATGTGTTTGAAATTATTTAAAAAACAAGGACTTTACAAAGACAGCATCTATTGAGTGGTAACTTGACCACCGAACTGTACACAACTATGAATTATTATTTGTAAATAGTGGTAAATAAATATTGTATGATTGTTGTATTAGTTTGTGATTTTATTGAACGGTGTGTGAATAGTGAGAAGAGAATGATAGTAAATTTAGGTATCCGAGAGGAGGCATAGCTGAGCTAGCCAGGGAAGCTGCTGGAGAAATTAATTTGATGAAGCAGAATCCGGATAAGAAAATTTTGTGAAATTTTTATATTTTTGAAAATAATTTTTTTTGAAAACCGGCGAGGACCGGAGCTAAAAATTAAGATCCACGGCAATTTATGGCGCCTAACGTGGACCTCGAATGTTTTTTAGAAAGTAACAGAGCATCAATTAGAAAGTTCTACGGCAATTTATGGCGACCCGAACGTGAGGCAATAGCTCCAAATAGAATTTTAGCAATTTTATTCCAGGAAACTGGCGATCTGAGAGAGAGAGTCTGTTTTGTTTAAATTAAAATTAGTTTGAGTGTGTGTGGGAGTGATTTAAACGTATGCAAAGAAAGGAGTGGTTAAGGAGCCAAGGAGTGAAAATTGGAAGTGACGATAGTGCCTTGTGTGATAAAAATTCGAAAATGGAGGAAGCTGGAGGTAGTAAAGATCAGTCGAGGACGGAATCGGGAGAAGTTGGAAATGAATTAATTTTAAGAATGCTAGAGAGAATGAGTGAAGAATCAAACAGGAAATTTGAACAAATGAGTGAAGAGTCGAATAAGAAATTTGAGCAAATTAGTCAGAAAATTGACAATTCGACGAAAGAATTTTCAGAATTTAAAAATAGCTTGACTGTAAAAATGGGGGAAGTTGAAAATAGGGTAGATAAAAATGAGCGTGATATTAGAAGTTTAAATCAGGAAATGGGACAATTAAGGACAGAAGTAAGGATTTTCTGTGAGGAGGAGATTAATGCTAAAATGACTGAGGTAACGGACTCGTGTAAGGATCAGTTAGGTCGGGTGGAGAGAGAAGTGACAGGGATTAAACAAAATGTAGCAACTTTGATGGGGGATGGTCCAAGATTTGTAACAGGTAATATGTCGCTGGAGCAACAAATGAAATTTTATGGGGATAGTAGGGTAAATCCGCAGATATTCATTAATAACATTAGAGGTTTAATAAATAATTTATATGACGAACAGACGAAACTGAATGTTGTGAAAGCTTTACTAAAATACCATGCTGAAGCTTGGTACAATTTGACTGGACAAGAAATAGACGCTTACACTGACTTCGAGGACAGGTTTCTGAAACATTACTGGAGTGACCACAGACAGGACCAGGTACGAGACGATCTGATCACAGGTAAATTTAAAGGGGAATTTTCAGGAAGTAGGGAGCAATATGCTCTACGAAAGTATAGCATAGCTAAGCAACTTAATCCACCATTGACGGACAGACAGATAATTAAATACTTATCACGACATTTTGAGGTTGAGGTGAGGCAACATGTAGCGTTGCAGAATATTGTGACAGGGAGATGTTTCTGGAGTTCCTGCAAAGGTACGATGACGTTAACAGTGGACGACCTAGAGAAAGTAGGGAAAGACAAGTCAATGCAGTAAGATTTGAACGACGGGACAACTACGCAAGACGGGGGAATAATTTTTCATACCAGAGACAAAATTGGGAACCTCGACGGACCTTTTTCAAGAGCAACAATGTAGGTAGGGGACCTGCACCTAGACCGGGACCAACAAGACATGAGGGGGACATCAACTACAACAAGCAGGGAAGGAAACAACACGGACAGAGTATAGACGCCAAGAACATATGCAGAAGTGGTAGCAAGACCAGGACCAAGTAGGGACACCAGACCTGACAGGATTTTTAAAGCAGGACAAACCACTAGACATCACTGTGTACAAGTACAAACATCCTAGGGAATTTTTAAAAATAGAAGAAGAAATTGAGCCAGAAATTATAGAAAATTTTTGTTTGCCGATAATTGATATTAAAATTTTTGAGAAAAATTTAGGAGCATTATTAGATTCAGGAGCTGAGGCGAGTTTAGTATCGGAGAAATTCGTCAATGAAATTAAAGATAAAGTGTGTGACAAGATAATGCCAATAAAAAGAAGTCACCTGGTTGCGCCGAATAAAAAGCGATTTGCGGTTGTGAATAGCATGGTTATTTTAAAAGTAGAGTTAGGTTCAGTTAGCTGTGAACAAGAATTTATAATTGTACCTGAGTTAAAGTTTAAAGGGATATTAGGGGTCGATTGTATGACAAAGTTAGGTGTTATAATTGATATGGAGAGGAAAATAGTTATGATTGGGGATAGGATAGTGCCCTGGAAGGTAAGTTATGATGTCACAGAAGATGACATGGGTTTATGTATTAATAGTATAGAGGGAGATGAAGCAGAGGTGAAAGAGATCGACTCAGGTGAATATAATGAGGAAAAGTTAGAAGAGGTACAATTAATAGTAAACGAAGAGGCTGAACAAATAGAGGTAGAGTCAAGCGCAGCATTGATAGTGGATAACGAGTCAGAATTAAAAAAGGTAGAAGTAATAACAGCATTAGGTGACACACAAGAGATAAATGTAGGCATAAGTGAGTTAAGGGGCAAAGATAATTTTGGTAATTTAAATTTGAATTTAAAAGATTTTTATGAGATGAATATTGTACATGAAGGGTCTAGAGAAGATAAAAAGTTTTGTATAGAGGGAAAAGATAAAGATGTTGAGGTAGTATCGTTTGGTTTGTCCGCAGAAAAAGAAATAATAAGAAATGACAAACAGACAAGTATAGGGACTGAAGAAGAAATATTTAAGAGTCAGGATAGTAGGGACGATTTTATTTTATGTGAAGTAACAGGGATGATAAGTATAGAAATAGAAAGAGAAGAAATAGGGATGAAGTGTATTAGGATTGTAAGAAGAAAGACTTGGAGGGTCAAGAAAAGAGTCAGATTTAAATAAGAAAATGAAATTTAATGAACCAAAATATAGAGATAATGAATAGTAGTGTAGAAGTAGAATAGTTAGAGATAGAGATAGGTATATATAAAAAAGTAGAAGTTGAAATAGGATAAATATGAATAGGTGGATATAGAAGAGTAGAGATAGGTGCAGAACAAAGTAAAATTTAAATAAATAGGGATAGGAATAGGTGTATATAGAAAAGTAGACGTAGGTGTATAGAAAAATAAAATTAGGTATAGGATAAATATGGAAGATAGTTAGATGTAGATATAGAATTAAGTGTGTATAGTTAGGATAAGATATAGATAGTGATAGTAGGTGAGGTTAAAAGTATGAAAAGTGAAGATAGAGAAAAAAAGTACAAAAGAGGTTTCTTAAAGAGTCAATAAAGGACGAAAGGGGAAAAGAAAAAGAGAAAATAGACTGAAATAAAAGGGTAAAGAGTTAGTAATACATAGAAATAGTTAGGTAAAAGATAGTGATAGGTGTGAATAGTTAATTATAAATAAATATAGGTGTAGATAGATAGAAATAAGTAGAGATAGTTGTAGAAATAGATAGAAATAGGTAGATAAGTAGTGATAGGTTGGATAAATAGGTATAGGTAGTGTTAGGTGAGTAGATAGGTGTATAGAAATAGCATGTAATATTAGATTAGAGAGTAAATATTAAAATTCTCGAAAACATTGGGCATTTTTCTTAGAATTGAAATAGGGGGATTATGTAGTGGATATAAAAGGTTAAATTTGGGGGGTAAGCAGTGCAATATCAGACACCCTGTATAGAGAAAGGAACATAATTTTTACGTACAAAATTTATTTCAATTATTTAATTTAAATTAACAAGTATTAACGTATTGTTATAATTAGGGATTAAAAGGCAATAGGTTCATAAAGAAAATCAATTTTATAAGCCAATAGAAATTATTAATTAATTTAATTTAGTTTAATTCAAAGGGTAATAACGTCAGAAAACGCATCAGAGCATGAAAAATCAATAATCCCAAGGCGAAAAGCTTTCTTAACAAACAAACAGACGTCGGTTGTATAGAATACCGAGAATGTAGCTCCGAGAACTGCTATTTTAAACGGGCAATAATTGAGCACACCTGCACGTTGGAAAGGTCATCTTCCGCTTATTTGTAAAGATAACAAGGCAAGCTTCGAGGAAAAGATTGTTCAACCGTCGGTGGCTTTGCATAAACGCTAACAAAAGTTTCTTAAAGAGCAGAAGGGATGAACAATCAATAATATGCTTCGGAACGAGACGGGTATAAAAGCATTCGCTTTAGTAGGCACGTATTCGATCCACGTGGAGTCCATAAAAACGCGGGCAGCAATATCGATTTTTTACAACTCAAGCAAGGTTAAAATGCGACATCAAATATCCATAAGACAGAGATATTACAAGGGGAGTTTTATGACGTCGCTGAACTGTATAATTGGCAGAAATAGATGGTTTTAGAACAGACAAACACGTGACAGGTGGTGTGCGATAGTTTTGAATGATATAGCGTGTTGACGAGGGAATACTCTTGGAAGTTTAAAACGGTTATACAAAATTTGCGGAAATATTAATTTCGATTAAGTATTTCGCGTAAAGTGTGGTCAAGGAGGCCTGGTTTTATGATATAAATACTCTAGGAGAATTAGGAGGGCTCTCTTTAATTTCGCATCGCTTAATGACGCATAATAATCAACTAACAAAGCTTGTGAGTATTAAAAATTTGTAAAATGCAGTAAAATAGTATTAGATTATTTGTGGCCTTATAGTTAGTAACACGAGTATAATGGAGTGTAATTTAAATTTAACTGAGGTCCACGAATACTTTAACAAGCTCGTAAATTAATAATGCCATAATAAACAAGTGTAATATACATGGAATTGGTGTTAATTGGTAGCACGAAGCTCAGCTGAAACTGAGTTTTCATCAGCCGAGGGTTTCAGTAATAAAGCTTTTTGTGATCTAAATCAATTGATTTAGATCACAAAATTGATTTTAAACATCCTAAAATTTTAGAACTAGAAAGAGATACACAAAAAAGACTATTTCTGGAAATGTATCATATATTTCGCCAAAAAAATTGTATAATTAAAAAAACAGATATTGGTGGTCTAAGTTCGATTTACACATACATACTTAGTCTTCAGAAGTAACATATACCTAATGCAATAATCGATATTGTAGTGATTAGCATTACATACATACACATTCTATCACATTCATACATACACGTACTAACAAACAAACAGATTAATATACATAATCACAAATATTCATAGACACTCACATAAATATAACATGTACACGCACCCACACTCATACACACATGCATACATACACACATAGGCATTCTATATTTAAATCGTCAAATAATAAAAAAGTGAAACTGAAAGGTTTCAAAATTTGACATTTTCATTTTATTTTATTTTTATACAAGTTATACAATTTTCTTATAACAAATTGAAGCAAAAATCATTTAAAATAAGATTTCGATTTAATTTTCATGTTAATTTAATGTTTAACCTCGTCTTGTAAGTTATTATCAATTCATTTATATGTTAGCCTAGTTAATTGTAAAATTTTAGAAAGCCTGTGATCAAGAATTTAAATAAAATTCGAAAATTTAGGCCTTAAAAAAGAGTTTACTTTCCTACAGCTGACCTCAAACCCATTAATAATATATCATTATATATATATATATATATATATATATATATATATGGATATATATGGATATATATATATATATATATATAATTAATAAGATGAAATAATAACTTAGACTTTTTTAAGTAAAGCCCAAATGATCATTTCAAATCGAGCTAGTAATTGAAAGAAGGAAAATATAAGGCCTTGGACAGGATTTGAACCTGCATCTCAGTTTTGCCGGAACTGTGCGTTTACCAATTGCGCTACCGAGGCCGATGGCTATAATTGGGAAATTTACAAATCTAAATCGTGTACAGTACCATATATAAACCTAACTTTCAATTACTTTTAGCATATCTGAAATTGTCAAGTTTTTGACTTACGTCAGATATAGACAGGAAGCAACGCTCAAAATCACGGCTATAAGCCAAGTATAAATATATAAATATTATAAGTAGTTTTTTACACAAGGTAAGTTGATAAATACTAACGTATTGTAATTAATAAGATGAAATAATAACTTACACTTTTTTAAGTAAAGCCCAAATGATCAGTTAGGTTTATATATGGTACTGTACACGATTTAGATTTGTAAATTTGCCAATTATCGCCATCGGCCTCGGTAACGTAATTGGTAAACGCACAGTTCCGGCAAAACTGAGATGCAGGTTGAAATCCTGTACAAGGCCTTATATTTTCCTTCTTTCAATTACTAGCTCGATTTGAAATGATCATTTGGGCTTTACTTAAAAAAGTCTAAGTTATTATTTCATCTTATTAATTACAATACGTTAGTATTTATCAACTTACCTTGTGTAAAAAACTACTTATAATATTTATATATATATATATATATATATATATATAAAGTAAGATGTATCTGTAAACAAACTCTTATAAAAATAATAAGAGTTATTGACAAATACAAATCGGGCTGGTAGTTATATAGCCATTAACAAAACATTAGCTTTATTACTTCACAGGGAGGAAACATCCACTGACCAATGATTTCGGCTTGTTAGCCTCTGATGAACTACCAGCCCGATTTGTATTTGTCAATAACTCTTATTATTTTTATAAGAGTTTGTTTACAGATACATCTTACTTTATATACTATTTCTTATTGCGGACTGCAAATAACTTGTCTTTATATATATATATATATATATATATATATATATTGCTGTGATATACTCCTTTGAATGCGGGAACTGGGTCCTTTCAACAAAAAAATTCTAGTCCCACCGATTGGGCGTCATAAACTGCTGTGATCCTGGTTTCGCTTCAGCTGCTCACCTAATTTTATAAACCTCCTCATTCATAAAATTAAACAACACATTCCTACCACAAACATCAACGTCAACTCTATTTACATCAATATTCACAATACATTAAAATTTCAAAATTAATATTCAGCATAAATTTTAATATCGGAAAATTTCAAAATTAAATTTATTATCATTTTAATGTGCATCCAGAATTAAAGTCCTTGTAGGATGCCTACTAATTACTATAACAATATATGCAGAGTACAAAGGGAGCATCTACCACCCCTTTACGTTAATTAACCAGGTTCGTCTAATTGAGCTCAAAGACATACCTAAAATTTCATCATAATCCAGAACATCAATACTAAATACCCTTTCTACTTAAACAAGCAAATTTCATCTTAACATTAAAATTTTATGGTTAGTACAATTTCACTAATGTCCATTTAAAGTAAATCAATTATAAAGTAATTCAACACACACAAAAATGTCAAACAAAATAGTATAATAAAGTTATTCAACACACTCCAAAATGTCAAACAAAATAGTATAATTTACCTGAAGGTTACTGTCCTCGTAGCTTTAATGTACATCGTCCCTTTAGTTAATCACACCATTCCAACAGGATTATATTTACGGCTTCTAATTCTCAACGCTTTTAAAATTTTCTCCATCACCATTTATTTAAAGTTGTTTCGGGGCTTTTCCGGAACTCATCTGTGTATATCTGACCCTTGTTTCGTGGATCCAGACACGTATTTGAACCATTTAATTATTAACACCCCGAAAAATAGCAAAGAAATTATGCGTCTTTCACCAATATACGCCAAAACTGCCTACTTTTGTGTATACATTTGTCGTTGTAAATTTTGCTAATTGGTACAGTGATACTAAATTTTATTACCTTGTATCTAAGTGCACTGAAGTACATTCATGTTAGCACGTAAATAACAAACTATTTTGAATCACTAAAATATACGAGCAAACTTTAAATTATTTTATCAAACTAAAATGCACTGTTTAACATCTTCAATCAAGTCGCGGATGTAAGAGCTTTTAACGCATCGAATAGTCAAAAGTCTAAGAGGCCTTGTTTATATTCACCTCGGTATATATAGCAAAAAGCCTGTCTGTCGGTCTGTTCCCCAAAACGGGTAATTCTAAAGAATTTCTCATCCCATGTTCCCAGTCCGTCGCTCGCGCGTCGGTTTTACAATTTTCACTCGCCCCATTTAAAACTCAGAAATTCTCACACGGCACGCAAACATGTCCGAGAAAAGCTAATTAATTTTGTACAGAAATCGTTGTTTCTACCTCTGATATTTGCATCCTATTTTCAACCAATTGTGACCCTCGTGACGTTGCTTAAATCACGCCTTTTACTATATGTGTCTTTGCTTGACGCATTTCTCTTTCCTTTTCTAACCTGTTCGCATTGGTGCAAATTGATATTCTTTATTATCGATTATATTTTAGTCCATGTGGACTATCTGGGTTTAATAACCCCGTATCGCACCTTCTCTTGAATATTAAGCCACGGTTTCTTCAAGATTCTTTGAAACCATTTGTTATCTACACAATTTTCGCCGTACGTGATATTTAAACTACGCAGGTGTTCAAAATAATATTAATTCTCAGAGCTTTATTTTCTGGTATTATAATCTTGGATTTTCACACTTTTATGCTTATTATTAATAATGGTTTAATTAACTCCAATTAAAATTGACTTCTATCCTTTCATTTTAGCGAATACAAGTTAACTATTAATTATTATGTGTACACTTTGTTTTACTACCGGTTACTTAAAATAGGGTTAATTAATATAAATTTTGCACGTAATTTCCATTTGTTTAGGAATAATTACATTACCCGTAGAGCTTGTTAATACTGCTTCTTTTGATATAAAGCGTCTTGTACATGATTTAAATCTCTTATGTTTAATGAAACTAATAACCTTTTATGCTTCACGGTTTTAATAAAGCGTACCTCTTCCCAAAGCTTCTACACGGTGATTAAAATTATTTGATGTGATTATTTAATTTTCTACCCTGGTCTAAATATGAGTATTTTCCCCCTATTTGAATACAAATAATCCCACTTATTTGAATGCAAATATAAAGCATTTAGACAAAAAAAATTACAAAAAAAATTGCCTATCTCTCTCTACCCTTATCTATCTAACTTTGTCTCCAATCCAAAAAAAAAATTTACACCTATCCTATATCCCTATCCTATTCCTAACTCTCACCTAATTCTATAAACTGAAATTATCCCTAACTTCATCCTACTCATCCATCTAATCCTATATACATCCTATATACCTATCCTATTCCTAACTTTTAACTAATCTTCACTATACTTAACCTATCTTATTTTCTTCCTACATTTACTCTTTATTCTCATCCTAAACCTATTTCTACTTATCTCCCATATTTATCCTATACCTAGCTTTATTTTCTATAAACATCTACTTCTACTCTTCGATATACACCTATTCTATCCCTCTATTCTATTCTTATTCCTATATCTATACTAAAATTCACTTATCTCTATCCTTTGTTCATCAAGTTATTTAAATCTAACTCTCTTCTTGACCCTCCAAGTCTTTCTTCTCACCATCCTAATACTCTTCATTCCTATTTCTCCCCCTTCTATATCTACACTTAACATCCCTATTATCTCACATAAAATAAACTTATCATCCCTATTATCCTGACTCTTAAATATTACCTCTTCTTCAGTCCCTACACTTGTCTGTTTCTCATTTATTATTGTTTCCCTTTCTGCCGACAAACCAAACGATACTACCTTACAATTATCGATTTTTCCCTCTGCGGAAAATCCTATGTATCTTCTAGAATTCTTGTGTAATGGAATCCGCCAGAATGAATTCCTTAAATCTACTTTATTAAAAACAAACTTGCCACGTAACCTCGTCAAAAATAATTCTGCCTTCACCTGCTCCCGATATGCTGCTGTTGCTTCTACCCCCACTAATTCTGCATTTTCTTGTACTAAAGCTTGAACCTCTACTCTCCTATCCTCTGGACATCTTATTGTGTTGATCTGTTTACCTTCATCATCCTCTACCTCTACTACATTAATATTCAACCCCGTGTCATCCTCTGTGACTTCATAACTGCCCTTCCATGGCACTACCCTATCCTTAATCCTTACTACCTTCCTTTCCATATCTATCAAAACCCCTAACTTCATCATACAGTCAACACCTAAAATGCTCTGAAACTTTAGTCCAGGCACAATTACAAACTCCTGTTCACAGCTTAAACCTCCTATATCTATCCTAAGCACCACAACACTATTTACTACAGCAAACTTCTTTTTATTTGGAGCTACTAAATGACTACGCTTTATAGGCATAATTCTATCACAAACCTTATCCCTAATTTTGCTGACGAATTCCTCCGATATTAAACTCGCCTCTGCCCCTGTATCAAGTAATACTTCTACATTATTCTCAAAAATTTCTAAATTAATAATTGGCAAACATAATTTTTCCTCAGTTTCTGGCTCTACTTCCTCCTCAATTTTGAAAAATTCACGTGGATGTTCATATACATTTACACTGAAATCTAGTGGTCTGTCGCGTTCTAAAAATCCTGTCCAGGTCTGTTTTCCCTACTTGGTCCTGGTCTAGCCGTCACCTCAGCGTATGTCCTAGGCGTTTCCACTCGTTCCGTGTCTGTATTAGCAGTCCCGCTCATGTCTGGTGAACTATTCATTCTGGTAGGTTCCGGTCTCGGTGCAGGTCCCCTTCCTAAACTATTACTCCTAACGTATGGTCGTCTCTGTTCCCAATTTTGTCGCTGGTATCCGTAACTATTCCCCCTTCTAGCATAGTTGTCCCGTCTATTGTCAAACCTAACTGTGTTGATCTGTCTTTCCCTATTATCCCGAGGTCGTCCACTACTTACATCGTCGTACCTCTGCAGGTATTCTAAAAATATTTCTCTGTCCACTATGTTCTGTAGTGCTATGTGTTGTCTTATTTCTGCCTCGAAGTGTCGTGATAAATACTTAATAATTTGTCGGTCCGTCAGTGGTGGGTTCAGTTGCTTTGCTATGCTATACTTGCGTATAGCATATTGCTCCCTACTTCCTGAAAATTCTCCCTTAAATTTCCCTGTGATTAAGTCGTCTCGTACCTGGTCTTGTCCGTGGTCACTCCAGTAGTGCTTTAAAAATTTGTTTTCAAAGTCCTGATACGTGTCTATGTCCTGTCCTACTAAATTGTACCACGCTTCCGCATTGTCCTTTAATAAAGCCTTTATCGTATTTAGTTTAGTCTGTTCGTCAAATAAATTTCCCACTAGATTTCTTACACTGTTAATAAAAATTTGTGGATTTACCCTGTTATCGCCATAAAACTTCATGTGTTGGTCCAATGATACTCCACCTGTAGAAAATCTGGGACCATCCCCCGTTAAATTTGACATGTTGTATTTGATACTACTAACTTCGCGTTCTACCCTGCCTAACTGATCCCTACATGAGTCCGTTACTTCAGTCATTTTTACATTAATCTCTTCTTCACAAAAATTACGTACTTCGGACCTTAAATGTCCCATTTCCTGTCGAAGACCTGCAATATCACGCTCATTTTTTTCAACCCTATTTTCTACTTGCCCCAGTTTCACGGTAAGACTATCTTTAAATTCTGTAAATTCTTTAGTATTTTGTTCAATTTTCCCGCTTATCTGCTCTAATTTTTGGTTGGACTCCTCCCTCGCTCTATTAGATTCTTCGCTTAGCAGTTCTAATTTTCTGTTGGACTCCTCCCTAGCTAATCGCATTTCCTCTAACATTCTCATCATTAACTCATTTCCTTGATCCCTGATTCCGTCCTCGACTGATCTCTACTGCCTCCAGCTTTTTCCATTTTCGAAATTTTCTCACACAATGCACTATCGTCACTTCCAATTTCCACTCCTTGACTCCTTAACCACTCCTTTCTCTGCATACGTTCAAATCACTCACACACACTCTAAAATACTCCTAAATTTATCCACACACAAAAACTCTCTCTCTCAGATCGCCAGTTTCCTGGAATAAAATCACAAAAATTTTATTTGGAACTCGAGCCCTCACGTTGTGGTCGCCATAAACTGCTGTGATATACTCCTTTGAATGCGGGAACTGGGTCCTTTCAACAAAAAAATTTTAGTCCCACCGATTGGGCGTCATAAACTGCTGTGATCCTGGTTTCGCTTCAGCTGCTCACCTAATTTTATAAACCTCCTCATTCATAAAATTAAACAACACATTCCTACCACAAACATCAACGTCAACTCTATTTACATCAATATTCACAATACATTAAAATTTCAAAATTAATATTCAGCATAAATTTTAATATCGGAAAATTTCAAAATTAAATTTATTATCATTTTAATGTGCATCCAGAATTAAAGTCCTTGTAGGATGCCTACTAATTACTATAACAATATATGCAGAGTACAAAGGAGCATCTACCACCCTTTACGTTAATTAACCAGGTTCGTCTAATTGAGCTCAAAGACATACCTAAAATTTCATCATAATCCAGAACATCAATACTAAACACCCTTTCTACTTAAACAAGCAAATTTCATCTTAACATTAAAATTTTATGGTTAGTACAATTTCACTAATGTCCATTTAAAGTAAATCAATTATAAAGTAATTCAACACACACAAAAATGTCAAACAAAATAGTATAATAAAGTTATTCAACACACACCAAAATGTCAAACAAAATAGTATAATTTACCTGAAGGATACTGTCCTCGTAGCTTTAATGTACATCGTCCCTTTAGTTAATCACACCATTCCAACAGGATTATATTTACGGCTTCTAATTCTCAACGCTTTTAAAATTTTCTCCATCACCATTTATTTAAAGTTGTTTCGGGGCTTTTCCGGAACTCATCTGTGTATATCTGACCCTTGTTTCGTGGATCCAGACACGTATTTGAACCATTTAATTATTAACACCCCGAAAAATAGCAAAGAAATTCATGCGTCTTTCACCAATATACGCCAAAACTGCCTACTTTTGTGTATACATTTGTCGTTGTAAATTTTGCTAATTGGTACAGTGATACTAAATTTTATTACCTTGTATCTAAGTGCACTGAAGTACATTCATGTTAGCACGTAAATAACAAACTATTTTGAATCACTAAAATATACGAGCAAACTTTAAATTATTTTATCAAACTAAAATGCACTGTTTAACATCTTCAATCAAGTCGCGGATGTAAGAGCTTTTAACGCATCGAATAGTCAAAAGTCTAAGAGGCCTTGTTTATATTCACCTCGGTATATATAGCAAAAAGCCTGTCTGTCGGTCTGTTCCCCAAAACGGGTAATTCTAAAGAATTTCTCATCCCATGTTCCCAGTCCGTCGCTTGCGCGTCGGTTTTTACGAATTTTTCACTCGCCCCATTTAAAACTCAGAAATTCTCACACGGCACGCAAACATGTCCGAGAAAAGCTAATTAATTTTGTACAGAAATCGTTGTTTCTACCTCTGATATTTGCATCCTATTTTCAACCAATTGTGACCCTCGTGACGTTGCTTAAATCACGCCTTTTACTATATGTGTCTTTGCTTGACGCATTTTCTCTTTCCTTTTTCTAACCTGTTCGCATTGGTGCATATTGATATTCTTTATTATCGATTATATTTTAGTCCATGTGGACTATCTGGGTTTAATAACCCCGTATCGCACCTTCTCTTGAATATTAAGCCACGGTTTCTTCAAGATTCTTTGAAACCATTTGTTATCTACACAATTTTCGCCGTACGTGATATTTAAACTACGCAGGTGTTCAAAATAATATTAATTCTCAGAGCTTTATTTTCTGGTATTATAATCTTGGATTTTACACTTTTATGCTTATTATTAATAATGGTTTAATTAACTCCAATTAAAATTGACTTCTATCCTTTCATTTTAGCGAATACAAGTTAACTATTAATTATTATGTGTACACTTTGTTTTACTACCGGTTACTTAAAATAGGGTTAATTAATATAAATTTTGCACGTAATTTCCATTTGTTTAGGAATAATTACATTACCCGTAGAGCTTGTTAATACTGCTTCTTTTGATATAAAGCGTCTTGTACATGATTTAAATCTCTTATGTTTAATGAAACTAATAACCTTTTATGCTTCACGGTTTTAATAAAGCGTACCTCTTCCCAAAGCTTCTACACGGTGATTAAAATTATTTGATGTGATTATTTAATTTTCTACCCTGGTCTAAATATGAGTAATATATATATATATATATATATATATATATATTAGGTAGTTTTTTACACAACGTAAGTTGATAAACACTAACGTATTACAATTATTAAGATTAGGTTCAAATCCTGTCCAAGACCTTATATTTTCCTTCTTTCAATTACTAGCTCAATTTGAAATGATCATTTGGACTTTGCATAAAAGTCTAAGTTATTATTTTCATCTTAATAATTATGTATATATATACATATATATATATATATATATATATATATATATATATATGTATATATCTATTAGGTGGTTAATTACACAAGGTAAGTTGATAAATACTATTGTATTACAGTGAATAAGATGAAATAATAACTTAGACTTTTATGCAAAGCTCAAATGATCATTTCAAATCGAGCTAGTAATTGAAAAATGGAAAATATAAGGTCTTGGACAGGACCTGAACCTGTATCTTGGTTTTGCCGGAACCATGCGTTTACCAATTGACAATGTCAGATATAATTGACAAAAATGCCAAACGTAATTGAAAGTTAGGTTTATGTGTAGTTGAGTAAACGATTTAAGTTTGTAAATTTTCCAATTGTCGTCATCGGTCTCAGTGGCCTAATTGATAAACGCATGGTTCCGGCAAAACCAAGATACAGGTTCAAATCCTGTCCAAGACCTTATATTTTCCTTCTTTCAATTATTAGCTCGATTTAAAATAATCATTTGGGCTTTGCATAAAAGTCTAAGTTATTATTTCATCTTATTCATTGTAATACGATAGTATTTATCAACTTACCTTGTGTAATTAACTACCTAAAATATTTATATATTTAATACTTGGTTTATAGCCGTAATTTTGAGCGTAGCTTCCTGTCTATAACTGACATAAGTCAAAAACTTGACAATGTCAGATATGATTGAGAAAAATGCCAAATGTAATTGAAAGTTAGGTTTACGTATAGTTGTGTACACGATTTAAATTTGTAAATTTTCCAATTGTCGTCATCGGTCTCGGTGGCGTAATTGGTAAACGCATGGTTCCGGTAAAACCAAGATACAGGTTCAAGTCCTGTCCAAGACCTTATATTTCAATTACTAGCTCGATTTGAAATGATCATGTGGGCTTTGCATAAAAGTCCAAGTTATTATTTCATCTTATTCACTGTAATACGATATATATTACAGGTAATTATTTTATGACCTTATTTTATTATATAATATAAGTAATGTGTTTTAGGTCTGCTGGATGGTTAATAAGACTCTTTTTTATTATTTAAATTTTCATTGAGGTTTAAAATATATGAAATGGAATCAGATATATAAGTGAAATAATGTAAAAGGCTGTTGTATCATATAATAAAATTACTTTGCATATATTAAGATGTTCTTCTTTTTTTAATATATGCAAAGTAATTCTATTATATGTTTCAACAACCTTTTACATATATTTTAAACGTCAATTTATACCTCTGAAGAAGAATATAAATATATTCGAAAATTTGGGTAATAAAAAAGAGCCTTATTAATCATCCAGCAGACCTAAAACCCACTATTTATATTGTGTGTATATATATATATATATATATATATATATATATATCTTTATATATTGTTGTGGATTTAGAGGGTAAATAAGTGTAGACAATAAAATTTTAGCAAGCGTGTATATGGAAATAAGAGCAAATTATTTACGCGCCAAATTAGTTAATTTATATTGTGAAAACGGACGGGTATTAAGGTAATTTTATATTTAAATTAGAATGTTAAAATTACATAAGGGAAGAATAGTTTTAGAGTACATAAACAACTTATGGATACGCATAAGAAATTATAATAGTTTAATCAAACGCATGGAAGCAAAAAGAAAGCTTGCATGCATAAGAAAATCAATAATTTCAAACGCAAATGTTTGTATTTTAAAAGCCAACGTCCGTTATACAAATACTCGGAAAGGGAGAAACCAAGAATTGTTATTTCATAAACGGTCGGTTGTTTCGGGAAACACCTGCTTGTTAAATGTCACGTTCAGGGAATTTTAAATGGACGTTAGCACAGAATTCCATAGAAATTGTTTGCAACGGTCAGTTTACAAACTGCTACAATAACAAATGCCTTAAAGATGGAGTGGAATAACCGATTGATAATGTGAGACAGACAGAGAAGCAGATAAAGCAAGCGTTGGATAGAAATCACGTAAGATATACACGGGTTTTTGTGAAGGGAGACTACAATATCGATTTTCTGTAACTTAATAGGGGTTCTAAAGAAGACAACAGATATGCGTGGAACGAAGACAGATAGCTGAGAGGTGGCGCGTCTGAATGGGGGAAAATTCAATCACTGGTCGAAGACGAGAGTTTTCGAGAAGTGCGTTTACGGTAAGGTAGGAAACGAAGGTCTGTAACGTTTTACATATAGGCAACTTCAAAGTTGCTATATGTTATGTTGAATGCCACAATCAAGGCGTAATATTGTTAGTCGACGTAATTATCGATCCGTGTGATCGCGTGAAGCTCGAGGCGCTTGCCCGATGTACTTACATTTATTCTTGTACGAGCATGTAGCCAGATAAGACGCAATTGTTTAAAATACGTGGGAGGAAAATTTCCTTGCCATGTTGTGTAGAAGAAACTTCCATTCTTGGGACAGGCATGTTGCCTGGTTCGTAATGTAGAAAAGATTATTGTTAAAGCTAAGCAGTAAAGTGGACGCAAAATATATAGAACGGTTAGTAAGCGTGACAATATGGCGTCTTTCTCGCTATTAATTTGTTTGAATTTTCAGCAAGCAGTTTCACCTTTAAATATTCATAATGGATTACAGGAATTAATTTGTATAGTTTTATAGTATATGGAAGTGGATCAAGCTTTGAAGATGGGTTCCTGTTCGTTAATAATGTAACGACATTTGCACGTGGCCGCCGCAATCCTACAGGTGTTGTAAATTTTTGTAAACACCTTTCCTAGGGTGAGTGCGCTTTTTTTGTAACAAACACCAATCCAAAGGAGAAGCAAATTCATTGTGAAACATTGTCGAATTGGAAGACAAATAATTACCTAAACGACTTAAAATTTCAATAAATTTTCGATTATTAAATATATAAAAGCTTTCTTGTTAAACGATTTAAAATGTTTAGCATATTTTCAAATATTAAATATATAAAAGCTTTCTTGTTAAAAAAAATTATGCTTCATTTAGTACATATAAAGTGATTTGGCTAACGATTTAAAATTTTTTTAGTATGTTTTTGAACATTAAATACGAAACCTTTCCTGTTGAAATAAATTGCACTTTGGTATAAGTCAGATGATCTGGCTAGATTTTTTGTCATTATTCGCTAGTTTTAAATAGTCGTTTAGGGTACAATTTAGTTTAACATCTGCCAGATAAACATCTGGTAATACATGTTTACTCTAACAAGTCACACGTATATCTGCAAACAAGTTGTATATTAAGATAACCCTTGACTTTTATTGAAAAGCTACTCAGATGTTAAAAAGATTCAAATTTGATCTATAACTAAACCTTGTGAGCCGAAAACAAAGATCTTTGCTCGAAGCATTCGCTTAATGTAATGAGGTATAATTTTTTTATGATTGGCCTCACCCATTAACAACTGCTAATTTGTCGACTTAACATTACCAAGACTTCATGCTATTATATTTATAATTTAGTCTCTATTTTTTGTATATAAAAGAACAGCAAATAGTTTTATTACATATCTGCAAACTATCGTAATAGTTTTATTTCTGAAAATCTAACAAGAGAAACAGTGATTTATCCCATTCTGGTTGCTATAATTAAGTATAAAAAAAATTGAGTTATGTTTTTGAATATCTATCTTCAAGCATAAGTAAATTCCCTTAAGGTTTATCTGCGTCTTTGCTTAAGAAGATTATTTTTTGTTTATGTAATTGACGTAGTGGCGTCTTAAATTGTATAAAGACAGGTTCAACGATAGAAAAAGACCCCCCTCCATCTCATGCCTCCGCAGGGATAAAACCCGAGACTAGTCCGCGAACATTAATAATTCTTTTTGGCAACATAGTCTGGCTCAATGTCATCCCAATTAAAAGCCACCCTCATTAATATATTAGCCAAAAAGTAATTATTGATTTCAAGTCTATGTAAACAGCACGACGGAATGGGGAAATTTTTCAGAAATTATAGTCGGTTACGTTCAAAATTTTAAGAAGCCGCTTCGAAAACAATCCTTTCATGTGAAACAGGTTCCACTAGGGGGGTTTGAGAATAATATAAGTACACGAGCGAAGATATTAAAGCACTCTTTCTTTCCATCAGATCTGAATACGGATTCAGATCTACAACTTATAGTAGTAAAAGCTGTTCCGGTTATTAATTTTTGTGTGTTCAGTAAAATTGCATTAAACATCCTGTTAAAAATTATAAAAGCTGTAGTAGCGGACCGCAAGTTATAAAAAAGTGATTGCAGGAGTTGGTGCTTGTTTAGATAGGAGGTGCCGCTACTACATCAAGGCTATTAAATAAAGGGATGATAGTTGGGGTAAGCGAAGCTGAGAACGTAATTTGTATGCATGAAATATCTGGTATGGAATGTTACTGTAGAGACGAAGCTAATATCTTGGGAGAAGATCAGTCGTGGTAGTGGAGTTTGCATGGTGAGGATCTGTGGATCCAGGCATCAGCGTAGTAGATGGACACAACAACGAGGGTTTCTGGTAACCATCTGCAGCGGTGACGAGGAACGTAGGTGACTCCAGGTAACGAACTTTGAATTTCTGTCTTTGTATAAACAATTGTGTTGATATTTTTTGTGTTTGTGTGTTTGACTTATTGGTGGTGTATTTATTATTTTTAAAACTTGTTTAAAAAGGTACATGTGCAGGACATTTAATTTTGATTATTCAAAAAAAAGGTTTTTTGATGATATATAAAGGTTTATTCAGGCTATAAATTGTGGTTGTAAGGAGTAAACGGGTCTGTAAATTTGTTTTCAATAATGCAAGGTTTAAAAAACATTTACAAAAAAAAAACTGGGTAATAATGATCTCACAATAGACCAGTATGTAGTCAAACTAAGGTTGCATGTGGGGCCCATCTACTCATATCATGTAGAATTTGTTTAAAATATATTTAAAAACCAAGAACGTTAAAACATTTAATAATTGAGCTGGTAACATTTGTACCAAACCGCTTGTACTCAAGTGTAAATATTTTTTTCTGTTAATATGTGCAAATAAAAGATTGTATGGTTGTTGTATTATTTTGGTAATTTCATTTGATGGTGTGTAAATGTGAGAGAGGTATGTACTTAAAGATAGGTATTCAAGAGGAGGCCGATTGCTGAGCTAACCAGGGTGAGCAGAGAAAGTCGAAGGCGTCTAAAATAAAGGGTAAGAATTTCGTTGGGCACAAATTTTTGTAAGGTTCCACGGCAATTTTATGACGCCCAGTTCGTGGGGCTCGAATGGTTTTTAACACTAAGGCTCGGGTGTCCCAAAGACTGTCCCAGAGTCCACGGCAATTTTATGACGGCCCAACGCTGGGGCTCGATACTGGTTCCTGCGCATTGAGGGCATTACTAAAAGAGTGCTGTGACAACACCACGGTGAGGGCGTCACTAAAAGAGCGCTATGATACAGATAGAACAACTTGTAAAGCATGAAATTGTTCACTTACCTTCCTTTCTAACTTTGCTGGCTAGCTCAACGGAATTGAAGGAGTTTTCAAAATGAAGTCAAACACAATATCACGTAGCATTTATACAGTATGAAATGTTTTCTCTTGTACAAAAGCATATAAAACATTTACAACATCGTTTCTTTCAAACATCAAATAATTTCTAAGAAGTATTTGTTATAAAAAAAAAGTTTCTTACCTTATTTTAAATTTACAGAACCAAATTTCCATTATTCAAGGATATTTTACTTGACTTTGTTTATTCCCACGCTTGTGAGGTTTGTTTGGCCAAAAAATTCTTGACAGATAATATTGTTAAAAATCTAGAAGATTGGGTTAAAAATATTGTTGTTGAAAGAGATATAAGGTGGAGTCCAACCAGTTTCTGTTGGAGCAATATTCTAAATTTAGAGAATTACTAAATTAAAACCTAATATATTTTTATATAATGTGAAAACTTTAATACAGTGCAGTTCGGATGAACAAACTAAATTAAATATGATGGAATCATGTTAAAAGGTAGTGCGGAAATTTGGTTTGGACTTATAGAAAGTGAGTTAAACTTCTTTGAAAATTTTGATTTTGGATACTAGCGATTTAAAGTCAGAGACAATTTACTCATGGCAAATACAGCAGTGTTACTGACATGAAAAAGGGTTGTATGCCATAAAAAATTCAGTGTTGAGAAACACCTTGTTATGTTGAATTCTAATAAAAATCAGCCAAACTATATTCGTTCCTAATATATAAAGCCCGTTTTAATCAAACCGCGTTCTAAAAATTTTCATCTATTTAAAAATAATACGAATAATGATTTCGTTCCAAATTTAGTTGTTCATCTAGATAAATTCCGTTTAATTAAAATCCTGTTAAAATATTTCGCTAATTGTCAATAAAAAGTGCAATAAAATATTCTATTTGCGTTTGGGTGTTTAAAGACTACGCTTCGTTAGAGCAAGGTCGCCTGCTATTTGTGGCTATATATATTCCCTGTATTACGTCGTGAGACAAAGCTCTGCGCTCTACAACGCAAGGTTGAATAGAACGCTCCGAACAACCTGTGCAGAGATACACGAGATATAGAGCGAACTGGTGTATTTGAAAGGCGCTCTGTTGTGTACGATAATGCTGTCTTAAAAATTATTTCTGGTTGTTATCGCAAGTTTATTTGATATGGTTTGGTTATTCTGGAATGTGAGCTTTCCCGACGGCTAGAAGTGCCGGATTTTCTTTGGTCCTACTGCTACTATGTACTGGTAAGGGCTAACACTATGTACGTGATGTAGGGGTCCTGTGGGACTGCCGCCCCTGTTCGTTAGAAGACAAGTAGACCCCTAAGATCGTATACACATTTCCTTTACTACCTGTTTTTGTCTCGTTTCAACAACTATGTGACTAACATTATTTGCAAGTTAAAATTGTGGTAAACCCCAGTTTTACCACAACCAAATTTAAATACATATTTTTGGAATTTTTATAAACAATTTCGCTTTCTCCGCTTTGTGTGCGGATTAAATTATTATTTAGACCGACTTTTCTTGAAATACCAAATTT
Organism: Platerodrilus igneus; assembly: GCA_036346225.1. NCBI lineage: Eukaryota > Metazoa > Arthropoda > Insecta > Coleoptera > Lycidae > Platerodrilus > Platerodrilus igneus. Next base: position 180,466 of record JARFIW010001536.1, read on the forward strand.
TAGTAATAATAAATGTAAACTACCGTGTTCTGATATTTTATGTATTAGATTTTTTATGCTCACGATAATGCTTTAGAGCTGTTGTTTTTAGCGGGGAAACTTTCATTTTGCTTTGGTTGATTAATTAATTTAGGGGGTAGGGCCCTAAAAACGACAGCTCGCCATGTAAACCTTTGGCTTTGTTTGTACTGTGTTCGGAGTAGTAATGTACTCCTGTATATACATTTTGTATTTTGCTTTGATGTTAATTATAAGGTTTTCTGGATGTCGCTGGTTAATTTATTGAATGAGTGCGAGTGTGTTTGGTTTATTCTTATTTCAGGTCCTCCGTTCTTTTGTTTGGGTATTTCTAAAACCCCACCCACTCACTGGCTGAGCCCGGACAGTCTTTCTTTTTTTTAGGTTTTTTTTTAGGCTACGACTATGCACGTAGCATAATTTCTGTACTCTCAACTGTGGTAACGAAGAATCGCAACGAACGAAAACCGAAAAAGAGAAATTCTGACTAGTCCTAAAGTGGACTGAGTCGTGATTTCCGAAGGAAGAAAGACGGACTAGAAAGCACCTACCAACAACAGGACGATTCGGTGACCTATAGTACAGTTTAGAAATTACAACGTCGAAAGGACGCGCGGTAGAATAGAAATAGGAGGAAAACCAACTCTAGGAATGACGGGGAGAACGAAATGTACAGCAGGGAACGCGAAAACAAAAGAAAATGGGCGCCAGCGTATTCAGCGGACTAGGATTATCGGCGAACACACAATTCAACAAAACACAAAAAAAAAGAACGAATGATCTTGAGCGATCAAGAACGAAAACCAAACTAAAATCTAAACAAATCGAACCCACACCCGCAAACAAAGAAAACTAAACATCATTGCAGACGTAAAGGGAGAACCAAAGAAGTAGCATCAGGCAGTAAGAAAATAAATCGAGCCAGATCCGCCTTTAGAAGATAATCAAATTATCAAGTATTTAGCGGGACATTTCGAAACAGACGTAAGGCATTGCATAGCCTTAGAACATCGAGGATAGGCATGTTTTTCTAGAGTACCTTCAACGACATGAGGAAATGGATCAACCATGAAGGATGGAGAACAGGCCCAGAAGCCAGTCAATAAATTCCTTTATATGGCAAAGATGCAGCTCATTATAATTTGAATAGGGGCCGCTATACTTGCGGCCACGTCCGCAATGCTCTACCCGAAGGTACTATATTGGGTTTAAACCCGAAAATATAAATGTGCTTTAGATCTAATCTAACTTCAAAATTAATCGATCCTAAATAAGAATCTAACAAACTAAAACAAAAACTAAAAATAGGGTTTGAATAATGGTATCCCTAGCGTTAATTTGGAGAGTGTCCGTTCAATAGACATACGTGAAAGTAATAGGGTAGGGAGCCGTAATACCGGACAGCAGTCGCTATCTCTGGTTACCGGTGCGACATGAAGGATCGTCTTAAAACTATCCAAATCCAGCTAACTAATATTATAAATGTATTCAAATTTCAAAGCATTTGCCACATATTTTAATAGTGAATCCAGCTATTTTGCCTGCTCTATAAATTTGCAAATTCGCCCTCCCTGATCTAAGTAATTTATTCTATCTTTAGCCTAAATTCATCCCTAGCTTTCCCTACCATTCCCTAATTGATTTATATTATAATTACATTCTTCACAATTACAATCTTCGTTTCTATAAAAATGCTGCCACCAAAAATGGCGACAGAACGTAAGCCAAAACAGATGAAGCTCCAAAAATAAATGCAAAATGAATATAAATAAAAATAAAATGTAAATATGAATATATTTATGTAAATAGATATCTAATAAGCATTAAGCACATAGCAGTGCACAAAAAAAGCAAAAAGCATTGCTCAATTTATCAGGTGCACTCGCATAAGCATTATGTCGGCTAGCGCCATTAGTCACAAAAACCTGCTCATTAAATTATTTCAAATCTACTTATTAATGCAAATCAATGCTTATGCGAGTGCAGCCGTCACAATTTTTTTTCTTACCTCGATAATAATTTCTCCAGTATCTGAAGATCTGGTCGTCTTCTTACGTCTATTAATATCTTACAGCTAAGGGGAGATGGGTATGCACTGATAAAGTCCTGGTGGGTATGCTCTAAACGTTCTTGGGGGATCACAACCCGCATTCGCAGCGGCCGTTATCGGTTAAACCAAACCTTTGTAAATATGCTTTCAGAGTGCCGTGCCCTGTTAACAGTTGCACCATTTTATGATCGAATTTCACTCTTATCTCTAGCTTTTATGCTCGGTATAAATTTGTGGGTCAACCTGCCCGTAGCAGCGTTGTTCCAACTTTCTTCCCATTGTCGGATTGACTTTTTGCGCAGCTTTCTTATAATTAGAGACCTCGGTATCGACGAATGTGATATCCGAAAGTCGCCCGTCGCGGCCTCTTTAGCTAATTCATCAGCCCTATCGTTTCCTATGTTACCATCGTGCGATCTAACCCAACAGAAAATTTAAACGTCGGAACTCGAGCGCCGTATGCACTATCCACCAGACGTCCGCTTGGAGGTCTGTCGAGGTGTTCATATTTGTTAAAACCGTCAGCGCCGATTTACTATCACTGATTATATAATACTCGTCTCTGCCCGTATGATTTATTACGTAATCGATATCCTCTCCTATGGTTACCAATTAACACTGGAAGATAGTGCTCCAGTTTGCGCGTTTGGTTTGAAACCGAAACACTTCCCTTTGTTATTATATACGACAAACGCCGCGCCTGCTTCACCATTGTCCATATGCGAACCGTCCGTGTAAATCCAGATCCCTACCGCGTCCCCATCACCTACGACAAATTCGATACCTCTACAATCGGCCGGGTGCCCTAACTGTGACACGACGATTTTTCTCTCAGTTTTCATATTTGCAAGATTCATGCTCTCTATAATTTTCTGTCCTTTCCCTGTATTAACTAACCTCCTATCTCTGATCTCTCTAACAACATAGTCGATAGTGAAAGTCCTACTGATCATCAGGACCGCCTCCGTGGAGGTGATCCTGTACATTATATTTTAATTAAGGGCCGCTATGCGTCCGGCCAGTCCCCAATGCTCCACCCGAAGGTACTACATTGGGTTTAAACGCGAAAATATAAACGTGCTCCTAATTATTCTAACTTCAAAATTAACACATCCTAAATAAAAATCTAACAATTGAAACAAAAACTTAAAATAGGGTTTGATTGATAGTATCCCTAGCGTTGATTTGGAGTGTGCCCGATGAACAAGACACAAACAAAATGAATGGGGAGGGATCCGTAATGACGGATAGCAGCCGCCAGCTCTGCTTACCGGTGCGACCTGAAGGGTCGACTTAAAACTATCCAAATCTAGCTAGCTAATTTAGAATGGATTCAATTTTGTAAGAATACGCTAAATATTAATAGTGAATCCAGCTATTTTACCTGCTCTATAAATTTACAAATTCGTCTTCTCTGGTCTAAGTAATTTGTTAGCCTAAATCCGTCCCTAGCTTTCCCTATCATTTCCTAACTGATTTATATTGTAATTACAATCTTCTCAGACAATCTTTCTTCCTATATATAAGCTACCACCAAAAATGGCGGCAGAACGTCAAACAAATTATATCAAGCCACAAACAATAAAAGCAGGCAAAAATTTAAATATAACAATAAATATGCATATTTCTGTAAATATATAAATAAACATCTATAAGCATTAAGCGTTGAGCAGTGCATAAAATTGCAAAAAGCATAACCCAAATTATCAGGTAAACTCGCATAAGCATTATACCGACTAGCGCCATTACGTACAAAACGTGCTCGTTAAATTATTTCTAATCTGCTAATTATCATAATTCAATGCTTATGCGAGCACATCCACCACAATTTTGTTCTTACCTCGTTAATATATTTCTCAAGCATCCGAAGATCTGGTCGTCTGCATACATTTAAACTTACTGCTAGGGGGAAATGGATATGCACTGCTAAAATTCCGGTGGGTATGCACTAATCGTCCTGGGTGGGTTCACAATCACTATCACTTCACTTTTAAGTCCTGGAGGGATGCGCGATTCACTCTATTTTATTTTATTGTTTTATTGCTTTGTTTATTTCATTGATTTAATTTAATGAGGGTTTTTGATTTATATATTCTTATTTATTTATTTGCCCGGATTAAGTTTTAAGTTTTTTATTTATTCCCGATTTCCGTGCGTATAAGGTTAGATAGTGGTTATAGTGATTGTATTAGTGGTGCGGGGGTTGTCCTGCATATAGACCTTTATAAATATTATGATAATTTTTTGTTTTCTTTTAGTTTTTGTTATTCCTTTTTTTATTTCTTTTTGCTTTTTTTTAGTTTTTGTTTTATTTTTTTTTATTTTTCCCCCCTGTCATTTTTAATTATTTAAATGCAGGTTTTGGGTACCAAACTTATACCATTTAACGCCAGGCCAAAATCTAAAATTTCCAATCTCCCCCCTCCGATTTACGCGCGGTTATCGCCGTCTAATCTCACGACCCTTCCCGCGAACTCTAGGCTCTTTGGTCATGCTAGACCTAGGATAGCTAATTTGCTATCAGCTAACTCTCCACTTTCAGCGCCCTCACCGCATTCGCAGCGGTCGTTGTGGGTTAAACAAAATCTTTGTAAATACGCTTTTAAGGCGCCGTACCCTGTTATCAGTTGCGCCATTTTATGATCGAGTTCTACCTCGATATTACCTCTAGCTTCTAAACTCGGTATGAAATTGTGGGTCAACCTGCCCGTGGCAACGTTGTTCCACCTCTCTTCCCATTGTCTGATTGACTTTACGCGCAGCTTTCTTTTAATTAGAGACCTCTGTATCGACGAATGTGATATCCGAAAGTCGCCCGTTGCGGCCTCTTTAGCTAATTCATCAGCCCTATCGTCCCCTACGTTACCATCGTGCGACCTAACCCAACAGAACTTTAATCGTCGAAACTCGAGCGCCGTATGCGCTGTCCTCCAGACTTCCGCCTGGAGGTTTGTTAAGGTGTTTATTTTATCAAAGCCGTCAGCGCTGATTTGCTGTCGCTGATTATATAATATTCATCTCTGTCCGTGTGGTTTATTACGTAATCGATTGCCTCTCGTATGGCTACCAATTCGCACTGGAAGATAGTGCTCCAGTTTGCGAGTTTGGTTTGATACCGAAACACCTCCCTTTCCTGCTTAAACACAACAAACGCCGCGCCTGCTTGCCCGTCATCTATACGTCAACCGTATGTATAAATCCTGATACCCGTTGCGTCCCCATCGCCTTCGACAAACTCGATTCCTCTAATATCGGTCGGGTGCCCTAACTCTGTGGAAGCAGTACATTATAATTTGAATTAGGGCCGCTATACTTGCGGCCACGTCCCCAATGCTCCACCCGGAGGTACTACATTGGGTTTAAACGCGAAAAATAGTCGTGCTCCTAATTTATTCTTACTTCATAGTTGATTCACCCTAAATAAAAACTAAATAAAAATCTAACAAACCTAAAAATCTAACAAACCTAACAAACTCTAACAATCTAACAAACCTAAAAATCTGACAAAAACTGGAACAAAAACAAAACAAAAACTAAAAACAGGGTTGTCAATAATGGTATCCCTAGCGCTGACTTTCGAGTGTATCCGATCAACAAGCAAAAATGAGAGGGGGAGGGATCCGTAATACCGGATAGCAGACGCCGGTTCTGCTTACCAGTGCGACCTGAAGGGTCGTCTTAAAACTATCCAAATCTAGCTAACTAATTTAAATCCATCCCTAGCTTTCCTATCGTTCCCTAACTGATTTACATTATGATTACAATCTTCGCAATTCTGCTCGTCCTTCCCAAATATATACTGCAAACAAAATGGCGACAGAACGTCAAACAAAACAAATAAGCCACATAATACATGCTATATATAAATAAATATAAAGTGTAAATATAAAATATAAATAAATATAATTATGTAAATATATAAATAAATGTTTAATAAGCGTTAAGCATATAGCAGTGCACAAAATAGCAAAAGCATCTCCCTATTTATCAGGTGCACTCGCACAAGCATTATGTCGGCTAGCGCCTTTACACACCAAACGTGCTTCTTAAATTATTTCAAAAACTACTAATTAATGTAAATCAATGCTTGTGCGAGTGCAGCCGCCACAATTTAAGTCTTACCTCGATAATAAAATTCTCCAGCATCCGAAGATCTGGTCGTCTGTAACTTACTTCTAAAGGTGGGACGGGGTGCACTGCTAAAGTCCTGGTGGGTATGCACTAAATGTTCTTGGGGGGATCACAGTCACTATCACTATCACTTCACTTTCAAGTCCTGTGGGGATGCGCGGTTGCGCTCTGTTTTATTATCCTTGTTTACTTTATTGATTTAATTTAATGAGGGTTTATGATTTATTTGTTATTGTTTATTTGGTATTATTTATTCCCGATTTTCCGCACATAATTATGAAGATAGGCAGTGAGTGTATTAATGGAGTGGGGGTTTCTCGTGCATATTGGACATTTTGGTATAATTATCTTTTTTTTTTTTTTTTTTAAATTTAATATCAGGTTTTGGTTATGCTCGTAACCTTACTCACGCCAAGTCAATCTAAAAATTTTCAATCCTCCCACCAACCCCACCGAATTTTTACACGCGGTCGTCATTGATTGTCTAATCTCGCGACCCTTCCGCGAATTCTTTTAAGGCTGTCCAGAACGCCTTCTGGTTAACCACTTCCCCGACTTCCTCTAGGCTCTTTGGCCATGCCAGACCTAGGATAGCTAGTTTGCTATCAGCCAACCCTCGATTTCCCGCCTCAAGCGGGCAGTCGAAGAGCACGTGCTCTGCGCTTTCCGCGCCCTCACCGCATTCGCAGCGGTCGCTGTTGGTTAGACCGAACCTTTGTAAATACGCCTTCAGGGCGCCGTGCCCTGTTATCAACTGCACCATTTTGTAATCGAGCTTAACCTCGATTTTACCTCTGGCTTCTATGCTCGGTATGAATTTGTGGGTCAACCTGCCCGTGGCAGCGTTGTTCCACCTCTCTTCCCATTGTCGAATTGATTTTTCGCGCAGCTTTCTTTTGATTAAAGACCTCGGTATCGACGAATGTGATATTCGAAAGTCGCCCGCCGCGGCCTCTTTAGCTAATTTGTCAGCCCCATCGTTTCCTACGTTACCATTGTGCGACCTGACCCAACAGAACTTTAAACGTCGAAACTCTAGCGCCGTACGCGCTATCCTCCAGACGTCCGCTTGGAGATCTGTCGAGGTGTTCATGTTGGTTAAAACCGTTAGCGCCGATTTACTATCACTGATTATATAATACTCGTCTCGGCCCGTATGGTTTATTACGTAATCGATAGCCTCTCGTATGGCTACCAATTCGCACTGGAAGATAGTGCACCAGTTCGCGAGTTTGGTTTGAAACCGAAACACCTCCCTTTCCTGCTTATACACGACAAACGCCACGCCTGCTTGCCCATCGTCCATACGTGAACCGTCCGTATAAATTCTGATACCCATCGCGTCCTCATCACCTTCGACAAACTCGATCCCTCTAATATCAGCCGGGTGCCCTAACTCAGATACAACAATCTTTCTTGCAATTTCCCTATTACCAAGATTAAGATCTTCGATAATTTCGCGCCCTTTTTCTATATTTATTAATCGTCTATCTCTAATCTCCCTAACGACATATTCAATAGGGAGAGTCCTACTGATCACCAGGACAGCCTCCGTGGAGGTGGTCCTGTACGCCCTCGCCGCTTTTACCGCGGTTATGCGTTGTACGCTCGTCAATTGACGCATCTCCCGGACTTTACAACCTTCTGCCCATACAGAAGCTGCGTACAGTATTGCCGGCTCAATTGCTCCGGCATAAACCGTCCTCAGCGATTCGCCCCTGAAACCCCACTTTATTTTAGCCGCCGCCATAATTTTGTTTGATATTTCGCCGCCCTTACTTTTTACGTATTGTACGTGCGCTTTCCAATTTAATTTATTGTCGATCTTGACGCCGAGGTAGGTAATACAATCTTTAAACGGATTTTCTCCTCCTAGCTCTAACCTAGGAGGTCTCTGTCCTGGTTTCGTGCCGAAATAAAGCGCCTCTGACTTCGCCGTGTTAAATTTTAATTTTACCGCCTGCGACCATTCGTGTAATTTATTAAGCGCCTCGTTCGGTTTTGTGCGCATATCCATTAACAATCTCGATCTTACAATTAAAAGTGTGTCATCTGCAAACCCAACGATTGAGCATCCTGCGGGCAACTTGACCCTAAAGATGCTCTCATACAACAACTTCAAAATGTGGGACCAGAACATGACCCTTGCGGGCATCCCTTTCCACCTCACGCGACAGAACTTCACCCGGAATTTCAACCTGTGCTAATCGCCCCGAGAAATAGCTCTTGACCAAAGACATCAAGTTTCGCGGACAACCCCTACGATCTAACTCGCAAACGATTAATGGCCACCAGGCAGCATCAAATGCTCCTGAAATGTCCAAAGCAACAACGACACAGTACTCTTTGGCATCTCTTGCCTGCTTAATTTCCCCGACAACGAACTCTAACGCGTCGATAGTCGACTTGCCCTCCACGAAACCAAACTGTCGGTTATTTAAACCGCCGCTGTCTCGCACTAGGTGTTCAACACGCGTAGTCATAACGCGATCTAAAACTTTCCCCAGCACCGGTAGCAAGCTAATTGGACGATAGCTGCCCGGATCTGACGCATCCGCCTTTTTAGGTTTGGGTATAAATTTCACATTCTGGATTTTCCAGCAACGCGGAAAAACGCCTCTTTCTAAACAAAGATTAAACAACCCAACAAAGACACACGGGGCTAACAGGCACGCCTGCAGAGCTGCGTCTGAAGTGATTCCATCATGCCCCGGTGCCTTCTTAGTGTTCATCCTCCTAAGAGCCCTGACGACCTCGTGAACTAGGATTGCCTTATCGGCATGTGGAAGCAGTACACCGGAATGATACAATTGCAGAATGTTCGATAGGGGGAACGTCAATAGAATCAACTGGGACCAGAATAATACCATCAGGAGAGACAGAGAAAGAGAGAACAATAAATCCCGAACCATTGAGAATAGAACGGCGTCCCAAGGAAGAGGAAACAATCAAAATCCACAGAGAGACGGCACAAACTATAACAATAATAGGACATTCTGAGATTGTGAGCAGATCAGGAATAAGGGACAAACCGCGCGCACCCTTAGAAGTTAACCAGTACGAACAGCAACGAGAATTTATAAAATTTTACCTAGAAAGTGATAAAAATGTAAACAAAACTTATTACAGTAGACGCAAAACAACCATTCTGAACCCTCTTTCTCTGCGCTCTGCACAACTAATCGTTTTTTAATGAGTTTCTCGTTAAAAATCCATTAGCACTATTCGTTTTTAACGGGGTATTCGATTAAAATTCCATAAATAATAATAATAATAATAATAATAATAATAATAATAATAATAATAATAATAATAATAATAATAATAATAATAATAATAATAATAATAATAATAATAATTCAAAATTCAAAATTCA